>CAJDSM010013714.1:0-15654 GCA_903981925.1 Ostrea lurida | reverse complement strand
AAATTGTCTTTGTGTTAACACTGACTGCGTGATTGGATAGCCTGTAATCGTCTTTGTGTTAACATGACTCGTGATTGAGTTGTCTTGTTAATTGTCCTTGTGTTTAACATGACCGTGATATGAGTGCCTTGTAAATTGTCTTTTGTGTTTAAACATGGACTCGTGATTGAGTGCCTTGTAATTGTCCTTTGTGTTTAACATGACTCGTGATTGAGTGCCTTGTAATTGTCTTTGTGTTTAAACATGACTCGTGATTGAGGCCTTGTAATTTGTCTTTGTGTGTTTACATGACTTGTGATTGGTGCCTTGTAATCGTCTTTGGTTAACATGAATCGTATTGAGTGCCTTGTTCTTTATATGAATCGTGAGAGGGAAGCTGTTGCTAACATTGACAAACTGCGACACCGCTAATGGCAGTCAGACAACAGCAAGATCTCAGACTGAAGATGCAGAAAGTGGAAGAAATTCATGTTATTATAGCTCTGACGACATCAGAATTAAAGGTCAAGGGATATCCGATTTTGTCCAATGTCCCTCTTTTATACATTTGTAGTAAATCTTGTTGAAATTATTTAAATTTTTCGTGACATTGTTGAGATGATAGCTTAAAGGCAATAATTGTCTAACAAATCTTCAATATTTTTATTTCACTTGAATGCATTGAAATCGTAAGATTATATGATATTTAATCAAATTATTGTTACAATATAATCATTTACTGGTTAATTCTTAGCTCCAACTAATAAAATAACAGTTTCGTTGATTCTTGTCGGGAAGACAAAAATTCGATTTGCCCCGGCCTTTATTCATATGACCCTAGTTTGAACTCGTTCGGAAAGCTAATCGCGGTGCTCACACGCAGTTACCAAAGGGCCTCAACGACAAAAAAAATTCTCAAAATGACCAACAGCACAATGAAATTCAAGTTTTCAAGTACATATAAACTGGAAGTTAAAAAAAAATAATACAGCAGTTCATAGAATAACTATCTAGTAATAGAATGTGTATTTTTTCTTCAACTGTTAACCTTGCTGTGCCTATAGCATAGTGACGTCGTCTTCTGACGTTGTCGACAGTTATCGGAAACGTCATCAGAATCTGGTATATTTCGTATAATTAATCAGATTTCTCTGGGCAGACAACTTTCACAATAACGAACAATTATATCATTTTTATTTTTTACAATTACCATTATTTTACCTCCTTTTTAATCTTTTTAATGTCAAATACGCATTAGTTTCCTGCTGATCAAAAAAATACAAATGTGTTAGACATATGCCTTTAACACAATTGGATGTGGTTTTAAACTGTAACATAATTGGAAATATTTCATTTTGCTTGGAATTTGTGAGATAGGGCTACCTCGAAAAATCCAGATCAACATTTTGGACACCTTCATCGCACAATATCATTTTGACAACCCCCAACCCCCACCAAAATCTAACGATTCCACAGTATTTCACAGTTTACCTCTTTTTTCGCAACACCCTCCAATGTTATTTCAAGTGAGTTGGGCAAAATTTGGTTCTTGAGACATAGAAGGGGAAAATGTTTTGAAGAAAAACAAGGCTACTTTGTTCAAATAATCAAACCACTAGCAGAAAAAAAATCCATTTTTTGCAGCACAAGAGATGGAGTCCATAAGTCAGCCTTCTGTATTAAGGTTATTTCACTCATCTCACTAGGGCTGCGTATCTTGGGTGAAATTTTCGTATTTGCGTATTATTTTGTTGCGATTATTTTTTGTCAATGACGTTTGGCAGATTAGTTCGGATTTGTCAACTAGTCTCATATCCATTAAGAATATGCAAAGGAGGTTGAATGTCTTGTTGTTCTTCTGTTCATTGATTTTAAAGAAGATTCCATGCACTGAAAAGTCTAATATATCTCAAAAGAGTCTAGATCTCATATTATAGATTCAAGTGTTTCTTGATATAGTCCAGACATAATATAGACTTAGCTGCTCAACTCCCTTTGCTGAACTAATATCTTAGTGTTTTGAATAATCACGAGAAAAAAAATGCGCTTCAGCCATATGGAAACGTAATATTATAGATGTGAGAATCTAAGTCTTAAACGTAATTTCCTGAGCCCAAAAAACTTCTCCGATATACCGTAATGAAAAAACGTATAGCGATACGATATTTTTTAGAACGAAACGCAATATATCGGAATACCGGTATTATCGACAGCCCTACTCATCCATCATTTTAATCAATATAAATAAAGTCAAAAAAGAGCCTATTGGTATACAATGTATCCAATGAATGTAATGTTAGGGCTAGTAAGGCATACCACTCGCTATAAGGCGACTGGCCAGTTGTTATAAAAATATTTTTCAATGAAGACTGATTATGAACTGCGACAAGTTAATGCAAATTTTTTTTTATATTTACATTCTAATTGCATGTCGATAAGAAATCTCAACCATTGAACAAAATGTACTCTTATTTATCCAGATTCATTTTGCATTGTTCACAACGCAGTGCAATTTGTGAGGAACATTACTGGCACGACATTTGTTAATATATCAAATGCAGAAGCCAGTGGCAATGTGAACATTCTAGGCACTTATCTAACTACTACGTAAACATGCCTTAACATATACATATATATAAACCTACATACAGTCTGGCGTGCCAATGATAGTTATATATATAAAAATTGTTAATCTGCACCAGGCATGCAGAACCATGCTGCAGTACTTCAGAGATGGACCAAGCCCTGAAAGAAGGTGTAGACAAAATGAACGCCATCAACAAAGAAATGGAGGGACATTCAAGTATGAATCCAAATCTTTACCATATTCACAGATGTGGCTTGATATAGAAAAGATTCTTTATTTTATACAACCAAGGAAGTGAGAGTTGAAGGTAACTAGAAATCAACCAGGAAGTGAGAGTGAAGGTAATTAAGAAATGTTTTTTTTTAGCTGTCCGACAGAGGAAATGATTCTGGAACACAGACCTGGTGAGACTCTAGAGTTACAGAACCTGATGATAAACGCTTTACAGACATTGTCTCGGCGAAGCAGAAAAGAAAGCAGGGGAGCTCACTCAGAGAGGACTTGCAAGGTATAATCAGGTGTTGTATGGATAATAGAAATAAAGAAAACCTTCCTTCATGAACAAAACAAAGGAGTTCACTCTTGAATTGAATGTAGTTACTCCTTAAACATTTGAACTGTAAGACTGAGTAGCTGATATAATTTCCGTTTGATGACAAACATCTGAGGATGAATTATAAAAAAAATAAGAATGTTGTGATGTGTCAGGAACATCTTTTGATAACACTTGTGTTACTAATGAATTTATTAGCTGAAGTCTGTTGGCTATGCTCGATACATATATTTATATCCACTGTAACTGAAGAATATCGAACAACAATTATTAATCTGTCATAATGGAACAAGTCTCTCCATGAAATGCACTGGAAAGAAATTAAAAGTGGATTCCGAAATGGAAGAGGAAGGTAGGCTGTCCACAAGGCATCCGTGGAATGAGTTGTAACATGTCTTGTTGATTGTTTTTAGGAACAGGAATAGATAATATGATTATCGTAAACCTCTGGAGGGTCAGAAAGATGAAACCACTGGAACAGCACTGGAGGAAACACACACTCTCCTTCACAGACAACTCGGGAAGGTCTGTAATATAATACATTCAAGGAGAAATAACGAGAAAAAAAACCTAACTCATAAATGTGCCTGGTGAGCTTATATATACAACATATTGGTTTGGCTTTATCCTGCCTCCAGATTAATGTTTTACTTGTGACAGGATAAATATGAAACACAAGACTACGCAATATTTTCAGTGCATCGTCTACATGCAGGGGTGTATTACCAATCACCATATCCTCTACATGGCAGGGGTGTATTACATCACCATACCCTCTAACATGCAGGGGTTATTACAATCACCATACCTCTCCATGCAGGGGTGTATTAACTCACATACCTTACATGCAGGGGTGTATTACAATGCACCATACCTTTTTAGATTCAAGTTCTTTAAAAAACAATTGTCATCCATAGGTTAAACATTAATGGAATTATTTTTAACACCTAAGATGATTCTGAAATCACTGCCCACACTGTAACGAGTGTAACTGCTTAATGACTCTTGAAATTATAAATATATACATATAAACTAGTGATGATTTTTGGTTTATCTATTGTAATGGAAATGTTTTTAATTTATTCATTATGTGGTTTTTGTTGGGTTTTATCATTTTTTATCAGAAAACTTTATAGTTATTCTGCTTTCTCTGTATGATGCAAGATGTTTTAAAATGTGCAAATTTTTAACATTGTTGGGATAAGTATTTAGCCTACATGGAAATCTGCAGTTTACAGCCCAACTTTGTTTTAACCACTGAGCTATGTATGATGAATATACACAAACCAAAAATGACGAAACAAACAATTTCACAAAACCATTTAAATCGCCATCCTTTGACGTGTCAATAAAGAGTATAAGCTAGGTGTAGTGAGCTACCTTAACATGAACTGAAAGCTAGAGGATTAATTGGTCACTGAGGATAGGGTAAATGACATAGATTGATTACACGTAGTGAAATATTTGTTGTTTGAGTTATTTATTGTTCCCTTTTTGTATGTTGGTAGACACACCTGGATTACAGACCTTGTCATAGACACAACACTAAATAAAGAATGTGAAGCTGTTCCCCCCGCCATCAGGTCGTACTTTAAGGTAAACAGAAATCCAGCCACATTACAATAAAGATGTGAAGCTGTCCCCCTCTCCCCCCCCCCCCATCACGGTCGGTCTAAGGTAACAGCAGAAATCAGCCCACAAATTACAATAAAGAATGTGACAGCTGTTCCCCCCCCCCTGCCATCAGGTCGTCTAAGGTAACAGAAATCAGCCACAATTATCATTAAGAATGTGAAGCTGTTTCCCCCCCCCCCCCATCACGTCGTACTAAGGTAAACAGAAATCCAGCCATATTAAATAAAGAATGTGAAGCTGTTTCCCCCCCCCCCCCCCCCCCCTTGCCATAGGTTGTACTAAGATAAACAGAAATCCAGCCACATTTAACAATAAATATGTGCAATTGTTCCGCCCTGCATCAGGTCGTACTAGATAAACGAAATCCAGCCACATTACAATAAGAATGTTGAAAGGTGTTCCCCCTGCCATCAGGTCGTACTACGATAAACAGAAATCCAGCCACATTACAATAAAGAATGTGAAGCTGTTCCCCCCCCCCTGCATCAGGTTTGTACTAAGATAACCGAAATCCAGCCACAATTACAATAAATAATGTGGAATTGGTTCCCCCACCATCAAGGATATTCCAAACCATAAAATTGCTTTTCTTTGTTGGTTTATTAATTGGTGATTGAGGAAACTAGGCATTGCGGAAAAATTCATAACCTGCGTTAAGCGGGTTATGAAATTTTTTTCCTGCAATTGCTATTTCCTTCATCATTCAATAAGCCTACAAAGAAAGCATTTTAATTATTTATATTTGTATGCATTTCTAAACATATAAACTAGATTTAGCACTAAAATACCTAATGTTGATTATTATTACTTAAATTATTTTATCATTTTAAAGCGCAAAATTTACATGTAGTTTCTATTGGATATTTTTGTTACTTTAAATGGAAACAGCCAATTCAACCTTTGCCTTAGAATCGCTCCATATTTGATAATGACCATGTGACATGTGAAATACTTTCAAAACCGGATCCACTGGTTTGCAACAAACATGCATTTATTGGATGATAAATGCAATGTCAATTTCAAGGAAATAATAAGAGAAAATATTCAATTGAATGTTAAATTATATAAGGTAAACGAAATCCAGCCACATTTCAGTTCTTCATTCAGTCTGAAAAAATCCCTGCCATTCCAAGAATTTGTTGTAACATTAATTTCTGTTATGCATAATTTAGATATTGAATTTTGCAAAGAGAAACATTTATCATATGCAGGATATGTGTTGCTCACATCGTAATGGAATTTCAGCTTTAGTTTTTTTCATCAATTCTTCTTTTTCTTTTATATGCATTTATTTTATATGTAAAATTGTAATCGTACCAGAGAATAATGATGACACATGCTTTCTTTTCTCTTGGCAGCTTCAACAAAAGATAACCTGGGAAAGTCTTCAGAAAAGTAAAGGGTGTTCCAAAAAAAGACAATTCAACTTTGAAGCAAGAATGCTGAATACATTTACTCCGCTTACAGGGTTTATACCTCAGGATTCATACTCTCTCATAAGAAGAGAAAGCTTTCATTTCTGCAGCATTTTACAAAGTTTATCCCAGCTTCTTTGCCATGATCCAAAATGCTTGTACATGTATCTAATTATGGCTTGTTAAATTATTGTACATATATCAATGAAAGAATACATTTTTTGGTTTTTTTGGTACATTTGTTGATGAATATTAAATGAACTTTTTTTCAATATCAAATACAAGGACGTTGTTATAGAACACAGTGGTGTTATGATCTAAGACAGTGATCATGAGTATAGAAGTCAACTAGGAAATATTAAACATGGATCGCAAGTAATAAAACGGTGGTGTGAAGGGCAGGAACAAATTTGCAACCCCAGTTTCGGATTTCGTGGAATTGTCGGCGAGTTATACCCCCCGTTTTTTTCGCATTCCGAATTTGGGTCCATTGTTTTACGCCCGTTTTTTTTCTCTTTATTTTCAATAAGAATGCTTGATTTTCCTTTATTTATAAATTGATTATGTTGAAGCACAGAAAAGATCACAATACAGCATGTTTAAATATGGCGGAATAGCGGCAGTCTTCTACAATGATTTAAAGGTTTTGGTCTTATCTATTAACCCCACATTTGGCAATTGGTTTTTTGTTTGGGTGGAATCGGGGTGCAAAAACGGTGGTAGGGGGGATGCACCCATGGTCACCTGCTGTTCCGCTTGGTCACTCAGAAATGTTGCAAGTAATGAGAGAAGTATAGAACAGTGGTTGAAGAAAGTATAAACAGTTGTTTTATTTGGTATAAACATGGTCATACAGAAATAAAAGAATGGTTGTTAAGTAAGTAAGTATAGAACTGAACAGTATGATGTGAAGAGAGAATGAAATGTAAAGCTGAACAATGGTTGTGAAGTTTGAAATGTTGAATGTTTTGTGGTTCTCGTGTGGGATAATGGATTGGATGTTTATTGGGCTAACTCAGACAATGATTGGCTGTACATGTAATGTGGTTCAACTTGGATAATGATTGGATGTTTCTTTAGGTCATCTTTGCAATGTTTTAGGTCATCTTTGACAATGATATGACAAAAGTGTTGTGTGGATTAACTTGCCAATGCTTGGATGTTTTAGGTGGGCTGACTTGGACAAATGATTGGTAGTTTTGAGGGTTAACTTAGGTAATGAGTTGGATGTTTATGTGACTAACTTGGACAATGATTTGAACATTTATGGTGGGCTACTTGGACAATGATTTGACATTTATGTGGGCTAACTTGGACAATGATTTTTGCGTTATGTGGGCTAACTTGGACAATGATTTGACGTTTTTGTGGGCTAACTTGACAATGATTGGGTGTGAGATTAGATAGAAAATCAAATGTTAGGACGTGTTTGGATGTTAAACGAGGATTGAATGTTCAGATCATTTAATTTGGATGTTGGTTTAAACACGTAGTTTGAACAAAAGGCGAATATTTAACACGAGTTTAATTTTGAGACAAATGTTTTCCTAATATGCTAATGTTCTGCATTTTTATGCCCCCGTGATCGAAGATCGGGGGGCATATTGTTTTGTCCTTCTGTCACTCTGTCATTCTGTTGAACTTAACCTTGGCAATACTTTTGAATGGTAAGTACTAGGGGAGCTTTTGATATTTCACATGTATGTTCTTATGACAAAAGACCTTTCCGTGGGTACCAAAATTTTTGACCTCTGACCTTGACCTTGAGTTTACTTTTGAATGGTAAGTAAAGGGTTTGATTATTTCAAATGTTATGTTTCTTAAAGACAAGAATTTCCGTGGTACCAAAATTTTTGACCTCCTGACAGTGACCTTGAATTTGGCCTACTTTTCAAAAACTTTAACCTTAGTTATAACTTTGAATGGTAAGTACTAAGGGCTTTGAATATTTGCAACATGTATGTTTCTTATGACAATACCTTTCCGTGGGTACAACATTGTTGACCTCTTGACCTTGAAGTTTGACTACTTATCAAAACTTTAAACCTTAGCTATAACTTTTGATTGATAAGTAACTAGGGCTTTG
Organism: Ostrea lurida; assembly: GCA_903981925.1. NCBI lineage: Eukaryota > Metazoa > Mollusca > Bivalvia > Ostreida > Ostreidae > Ostrea > Ostrea lurida. The sequence goes on along the minus strand of CAJDSM010013714.1, from coordinate 7,399 downwards.
ATCAATTTAATTCACATGCATGGTCAGAGTTTTAATACATCTTATCATATTAAACTACTATCAAACCAATAATAATCCAAGATAATGGAAAATGTAAAAAGGATTGCATATAGTTTAGATGACTTCATTGGTGATTGGTGCTGATACTTTCATGATTTGTCAGTGAAACAACACAAGGAAATCAAACAGGAAACTTACTTGTCTGATCTTGCCAATGGAGTCTCCAGGTTTGCATTCTGCAGTAATGGTGTTAGCACACGCTCTGCCAAAGACGACTAAATCCAGCAGAGAATTGGCTCCTAGTCTGTTAGCCCCATGCACAGAAGCACAGGCCGCCTCCCCACAGGCGTATAAGCCCGGCACGACACGGTCCTGGCCGTTCACATACTCAATCACCTATACATAATTAACAGTCTTATCAAAATATTTACTTCAAAACCGAGGAAATGTTACATGCATGCTCATATGTGCTAGATAAATCATACCCATTCTATCCATATGCATTTGTAAACATATGCAAAATTTTCTACAAATTTCAGTTTTGCCAACACAACATCGACAAATCTATTTTTCTTTTAATTTTCTCACATATATTATCAAAATTTTACAACCAGTTTATGTAATACTTATTTAATTTTACTTATGCATGTAATCTGATTGGTTCATTTGAATTTACCAATATTCTTTATATCACATATTAAAACAAAGTTGCACTTTAGTCCCGCTATTATTTCATGTTCTAAGAATGATGTCAGAATACGCTTGGCTGTTCAGTTTTCATTTTGTTACCACAGCAAAATTCATTAGGGTCATATAAAATTCATCTTTTCTTCAGAATTATTCATCAAATAATATCACATACAGTTTACTTTAACTGGGGCAGCTTACACAATTTTATAAAACCACTTTGCGATTTATGATGTGTAAAACACTACTTTCCTTCCTTAACTAAATATTCTGGACCATAGTGTTTCACTACTGACCTGTCCCTTGTAGTTGGTGGGTGTCCCTCCCATGTTGTAGTGGACTGTGGGGAGGACAGGGATAGGGTCTCTTGTCACATCCACACCCGCGAAGACCATGGCGGTCTCTGAGATTCCTGGCAATCGGGTCTTCAACACTTCCGCAGGAAGGTGAGATAACTGTAGGAAGACATGGTCTTTCTCGGGACCCACACCTCTACAAAAATTTTAAAAACATTTCCGAGTTTCAGTTATGAGATGGAGGACTGTTCATTATATTTTCTCCTTTACAGAAAATGTGTTTTCAGCATTTTATTTTAAATACTCTGTCAATGAAATAGTCTACATTTAAATCTAAGCTAAACAAAAACATTCATTCAATTTTAATGCTGTTTTCCCATTTTTGTACAAAACGGGAAAATTCCTAACCTTCCCTCTCTGATTTCAATCGTACTAGCCCTGGATACAACATCTCTGGAGGCTAGATCCTTTGCGGAGGGGGCGTATCTCTCCATGTATCGCTCCCCCTTTGCGTTAATGAGGTAGCCTCCCTCACCCCGAGATCCCTCAGTGATAAGACAACCAGCACCATATATACCTGATCAAAATAAGGCAAAATCAATTACACTTACTTTTAAAACTACTCTCCAACATGATCAATAAATCCATAATGTTGTGTAAAATTTGTAATAGAAAATAATCAGGGGCCGTCAATCGACCTGATTTGGATCCGATATTAGGCCCCATTCTCAATCCAAAAAAGCAGGGTTGGGCGGTTAAAACCGCCCCCGGTTTTAACCAGCGGGTTAACCGGTTAAACCGCCCCGGGTCAATACTTTCCCAAAATGGTCAATTAGTGGTCAATACTGGTCAATTGAATTTAATGTGTCTCTTCCCAATTTAAAACATTTATGCAAAATAATTAATTTATAGTCTTCTCAAAAATCGCTTTATTACAAAGCGATATATTTATTGATTCAATTTTAATGTAAATATCATTTAATTACATCCATTATGAACTTCTAACCTTTTCAAAGCTTATTTCTAGCGATATCCCTATTATAACTTTTAGGTAATGGGCAACTGTTTCAATGCAATACTGATAGTAGCACTTTCAGAGACAATTCTGCATGTTTAAGATATAATATATTGGCTAATTGACACTATGGTCAACATATCTTCAACTTACCATGTACATGTAAAGGGTACAGGTATATAGTTGACAATGAGAGACAAAATAATTCTTGCTTATACTGGGACAAAATAACAGATAAATCAGTGGAGCACTGTGATCTAGTAAAAAAATATAAACTGGTGTCAGATAAACATGTTGCAAAGACGTGATCTAAATGGAGCAAGTAATTACTTGGGGTCAGGATAATGACATGTTATTACATACCCAAGTCCAGGGATGGCATTGTGTGTGTTATTGTTATGAAAACATCACCCACACTGACACACCAATGTGATCATTAGGTTACCGATGAATATCTTCAATAATGACTGAATGAAAAATAGGGACTTCAATTATATAGGAAAATATAGAAATAAATAGGGGACTTGACACCCTGCTCTTGCTGGACGAGTTATATAGTTTATAATTTTTACAGTGAGATTTTCCCCAATTGAAATAAAATCTATGCATTATTAATCTCATTGATGTAAGTGTTGTAAGTGCATGTTTAGAATTACAGTATTATGATCATTATAATGGAACTCTTAAACATTTAAAATACCAATAATATAGAATAATGACCATTAAATCTTCAATTGACCACAATCGGACCGAGTATTAGACCAGTATGAACGGTTTAACCAGTATTGACCACCGGCCCGGTCAATACTAGTATTGACCGCTTTTTTGCCAACCCTGCAAAAAAGGGTCATTTTTTCCATATTTGCAAATGAAATTCACAATTCAACCAACCCTCAATATCCAATGAATAAAAAAACCCACTAAATTACTAAATGTTAATGTAATTGGCAGGTTGTCAATTACATTACTTATGGCTAACATGATTTTTAAGGAAAATTCCATGTCTATATCAAAATTTATTTCCTTGGAAATTTCCCAATTTGATTCAAAATAACGCTAATTTTCCCAATCTCAAGGGACCCAGCCCCTGTCCCAAAATATGCTGTTACAGCCCAGTAATAATGATAGCTTGGCATGGCATAAAGTATTAAATAAAGGGACACACACCAGTTGGGTGAAACTGAACAAATTCCATGTCTTCATTGGGGAGTCCAGCCCTGGCAACCATTGCTGTTCCATCACCTGTACATGTGTGTGCAGAAGTACAGGAGAAATAGGCACGACCATATCCTCTACAAGACAACAATTAGTAATGCATAAAAATGTACTAATACAGCAGTATTCATACAGCACATTATAGTTTGTTTTTTCAATTATTCTAAAATTAGGTAAAAAGTTACCCTGTAGCAAGTACGGTGTTCTTCGATCTAAATCGATGAATTGTGCCATCCTCTAAACAAAGAGCAATAACGCCTCTACATTCCCCTTCTTCCATAATCAGATCAAGGGCGAAATACTCAATGAAGTATGAGGTGTCATATTTCAGTGACTGTAATAAAAAATTCATAATAGAAATTTGCATTTATAAATAATTTTCCCTGCCTAAACATTTCCAACATTTTGATAAGCGTAGGCCTGAAGAGTTCCTATAGCTACTTACTCTGCCATACAGGGTGTGAAGAAGAGAGTGCCCTGTTCTATCAGCCACACAACAACAACGATGTGCCTGTCCACCTTTTCCGTAGTTGATACTTTGACCACCAAATGCACGTTGGTAAATTTTTCCATTTTCTAGACGGCTAAATGGCATTCCATAGTTTTCAAGCTGAAAAAATTCAACAAATGATAATGTTCCCATGACATATCTAAATCTGCATGCTTTGAGCCATTTGATTGTACATGTTGGAAAACAGGGTTCTATTTCATTTCACAATTCAAAAATATCCTAAACGACATTGAAATACATCTTTTCACAATGTCTAGTTGGCATACCTCAATGACAGCTTTTGGGGCCTCCTCACACATGTAATGAATGGCGTCCTGATCTCCCAGCCAATCAGAGCCTTTCACTGTGTCGTAGAAGTGATAATGCCAGTGATCTTCCTCCATATGTCCAAGGGCTGCATTGATTCCTCCCTGATTTGCAAAACAGAAGCAATGCTCTTACCTTTCTATAAAATCCCCCAAACAGACTCATATTTTGTCTACCAACATGCACTGTAAATCTTTTGTTCAACATAAGCACAGAAATTTAAACATCTTTTAATATAATTTGCAGATTTCTTATTTTCTTAAATCGTTATCATAAAGGTGAATTCAAATGTTTTTGAAATGTTCATTTTTGAAAATCTTAAAATTCTAATAGGAACCAAACTTTCACTTTCAATGTAGCATTAAAATTATCAACAGAAGCTTTCAATTAGTTTAGATAGAAAGTGTTTTCAATTGCTAACTTGAGCTGCAACTGTGTGTGAACGAGTTGGAAACAGTTTGGTAATGCATGCTGTCTTGAATCCTTCATTGGCCAATCCAAAAGCTGCTCTTAATCCTGCCCCTCCTGCTCCAACAACTACTGCATCAAATGTGTGATCAACTACAGCATACTGCTTAGAAATCTACAACAGGACAATTGTGTGATGAAGTATGGCCTATTGTTTAGAAATCTACAATGGTATAGCAATCAGATGAAGAAATACAAATGACTGACACTTCAAAGTACCTGGCTCGACAATACTGTATGTGTGGTCACAGATAAATTTATAACAATTGTTTTGACTGGACTAAATTAAAGCTATACAAGAATTTACACATCAATAAATCAAAAATTATATATTCTATAATATATTCATATGCGTCAGAAAACAACTTACGTAATCTAAGGAACCAATTCAATAATTTGAAATTGTTATGATTATTACATTGAATGAATTAGATTACAAGAATTTTTTAAAAGAATAAGCTCTGAACCATTAACTGATTCTAGGCCTCACAATTGTTAACACTACTAAGTGCTTTCAACAGTTCTACCCCCGCCTAAAAGCTTGAACAATACAACGTGTCTCTTAACAATTTCTCTAATTCACATTTTTGAGTAAAATATCCATAGTTAACACATCAAAATTTCTTCAAAAAGAATGTCTCATTTTATAATAATGAATCTATTAAATAATACGAGGTCAATGACCTCTTCGCAAATTCCTGCAGGTTCTGCTACTTGGAAATCCGGAAAATTTACCTTGTCTCCTGTGGATGCAGACTGATTCGTCCTTTGAAATTTAAAGTGAAAATCCCTGGAGGCAGAAGCAGTGACTGGTTTAACCGCCTTCGTTAGCTGGAATGAAAATAAACAAATGGATTTCGGAAAGAGGAAATTCGAACGTAAACAACTCTCGCCGATTACAGTTAACAGATGCTCATAACAGACTTTTTATAAATTAAAAACAGTGTCTAGGTTTTGCCTTAAAGCTTTCTAATCAACAAAAAGTTATCACTATTTTATTATCTATTTAATTACGAGATATAAAAACCCGTCCTTCACAGTTTCAGGTTATGCAACCTAGCCCATATTAATTTACCATCAATGACGAATGTCACGCATGCATGCAAGTTCACATAGCAAAACAAAGAATGTGTTACACTTATAGTTTAGCATATTAGATACACTTTCGCATCACTTACAAAGTTTGTCAAAGGAGATTTCTGTAAAATGTTTCCTGGTAACTTCAGTGCCGATGCCATCCTTCTCTCCGGAACGTCTAATATCCGAGCATGCGCAACATGAGATTTACGTCGTTCATTACAAAACTAAAGTTTCGTAACTAATCTTCCTAGTATTTTCACGTCTAATGCCAAGTTTAAAGATTTAAGAAGATATTATTTTTCTATTTCAAATTGAAATCTTTTGATCATTTGATTGAAAAGTAAAGCAATGCAAGAGTATGAATTATGAAATGCTTTGCCGTGGAAACGGGTTTTTCTCTTTGTTGACTTTTGTCACATTGAATAAGGACTTCCACTAGATCTACTGACTAGCCTACATTTTTGTGCAATTTTTGCAAATTCTTTCATTCCTGGGGATATTGTGATATCTACCAGTCTCAATTAAAAGTCCGTGGCGTGTGATGATGTCCTGAATCTACAAATTGATCTTCTATATTTGTAATTATTAATTGAATTAAGATATTCTTCAGCAAAGCTTGATTTTAAAAATAAGTATGTGACAAGCTTTCCATCTTCCATGTTGTCGTTTGTACATTTCCAATCTGTTAAATATTTGAATGACAAAATTTTTATGATTGTCGAGTTGAAGTTAATCTTTCCCAGCTCTAGACATAATATTTTCATTAGCATTAAAAATACAACTGAGGAATACCGTGAAGTTTTTATTTCTGGTTATGGTGCAAATGCTTACTGCAGAAAGGCATCCTCTAAAAGTGGAAATTCAACTAGATTTTCTAACCTATGACAGTATTTGAATATGCTTTTGACTATATCATAATGCAGTGGATGTCTACCCAGTTCTGATCTCGAGAGAAGCATGATTGACAGATTTTTTATTTATTCCCAATATATACAATATTTGCAAAATTTTTGATGTAGTACATAATATGTAACTCGCATCTTAACTTTCTGTACATAACAATTTTCTATTTGAACATCATCAACTTGATTGAGTTTAGTGCTCTTAGTATTTAGTGTTCCCCATATTTCAGAATCGGATAATAAGATTGGTTTAAGTGTGATCAAAGATATTATACATGTTTTTATTCCTGGGTTCAAACTCAGAAAATCTTTTCTCAATTTGAAATATGCTTTGAGAGCTTTCTTGTATAACTCTTGCCTGGCCATGCAAAAAGTTCCAGATGCATTAAACATAATGCCCAAGTATTTATAGTTTGATACGCATTCAATTTCGGAGTTTTTATACAGAAATTTATGTTGTATGCACCTACCAGCCTTATTAAAAGTATATGAACTCCGTATTCTTTATATGCCCTCTGGGCCCAAAATTGGAAATAAATTACTTATACTTAATTACTTTGTACACGTACGCACACACATGTACTGTAGACTCCCCCCAGTACAATTTTTCAAACTGACGTGCAACCATCCTCATTATGGTGAGAAATGAAAGAATTTGTGAATTATGTAACTATTGTGTGGAGGACAAGATCCATTCACTCAGGGGTAGCCTTCATGTTTGTTAGGCATGATTTGGGGGGGGGGGGATTAACAAAAATAATAAAAACTTTTATAGTTTATATTATCAATTTAAGTAAAGAAACATTTCTGTGGATTATGTCAAATGAGAATGATATGTTGCTTATCAAGCTAGTCAATTTTTAATCAGCATTTTCAAAATAGTGCGGGAATCGTATTTAGCTCACCTGAGCCGAAGGCT
>CAJDSM010013712.1:606-22763 GCA_903981925.1 Ostrea lurida | reverse complement strand
CAGTCAATTTAATGCTTGTATTCAACATCCACCAACCTGTAATGAAAACGTCAATAACATCAAACTTCTCAGTAAATGAACTGACCCACGATTTTTCTCCCAGAATTTTGTTTTTCCACTTTTTGTGATCAAAGTATCTTGTCTGATGTGTATAATGTTCATATTTGTGACTATGCAGCATCAAAATGCATTAAATTACGAAATTAGCAATTCATATTTTGTTTGTAAATATATAAACACTTGTTACAACGTTACATTTTGGGTGGCGGTCCTTGTGCGGAGACCGGGCGTAGACTCATGATCAGCAAATTATAATTTCCTGGACTAAAACGTCAATACATGTGAAAATTTTCATGTTTACTCTACTTGTTGGTATTTTTCCTGCTGCAGAACCGCCATGCAATGTTGCGCATAATCGCCACCCCAAATGTAGCGTTGTATTCAGGGATAAAAAGACTCGAGTCTTGTTTACACATCAAATAGTTACGGATAGATATCTCTCTAATTCTTGCATTCAAAAGGTTAATGTAGACTTTAAATGAGTTATGTCTTCATTATTTAACATCAAAAATAAAACAAGCTTTTGATCAAAAATCTTGGGTCAGTCCCTTTAATGCCTTCGCGCTAACACGATAAAAATTCAATGTTGTGATAGCGCAAAGGCACGTTGCTTGTAAGCATGAAATCGAGTTTGGGGTAAGGTGTGTGTTCTAGCACGTACAAGGGTGAGTTGGTTAAAGTTGTGTTAGCAACGAAGGTGGAGTTGCGTAAAGTTGTGTTAGCGCGAAGGTGGGTTGCTCGTTGGCGTGACGGCGTGTTGAAAGTAAAAATTATAGTTTTATCGTGTTAGCGCGAATGCGCGTAAAATTGCATAAATTTGTGTTAGAGCAAAGGTGCGTTGCATAAAGTTGTGTTTGAAAGTAACGCGCCGTCACGCTTTTGCAAATGACCCTATATCTGGACACCATATTGCAGAACAATATGTACGCCAAAAAAAAAAAAAAGAACTGCACATGATAAGATATACAGTGCAACTGTCACGGCATAGACATCTATACAGTGCAATTGTAACAGCATAAAGAATTGTTCTGTGCAACTGTCACAGAAGAGAGAGAGAGAGAGAGAGAGAGAGAGAGAGAGAGAGAGAGAGAGAGAGAGAGAGAGAGAGAGAGAGCTCTTACAATTTTCCTAGCTGCCTTCCTCGGTATCCATCCAAAACTGCAATATCTTCTAGGCGGCCTCTCTGTAAATGACCAACATTACGAAAATATCAATGTTTTGCTGTATATATTCTATTAGAAGTTAGAAATATCAGAGAGCTTAAATGTACATGTGCATGATAAGGTTATTTTGGCTGCAACACATTTTTGCATTTTTCCATTGCAATATTTAAAATATTGCACGTACTTGAGGGAAACATTAAAATTTTAACCACTACCAACCCCCACCCCCAAACCCATTGTTAACAGTTTCTAGTGTTTCACACATCGTATTTTGTTTTATTTAGCAATCTTGTAGTATATGACCAAAACAGTAATTTTTTTGTTGACAATTAGAATACGTTAGTATTCGGGTAACGGGTAACCCCGTTTACTTTGTTTCGACTACGGGCTCACGGCGGGTGTGACCGGTCAGCAGAGGATGCTTACTTCTCCATGGCACCTGATCCTGTCTTCGTTTTTGTCGAAGGCCCGTGGTGCCCTACACTCGATTTTTGATGTGGTTTTTTTTGGGGGGGGGGGGACTGTGATTGCGTTTAATACTTTGTTACTTCACCATTTTATATTTTTTAGTTAAGCACAGTAAAACATAAAATTTGAAAATTTTCAGTTCCAATCGTGCCCATGTCCCTCTAAAGACTTTAGGTCTTACATAAAATGCTTTGGTAGAGTCCTACCTTGAGACTAGGCTGGAGGAATTTGTACTCCACCTGTAACACAGCGTTGCCTATGATTTTCTTTGTGGATGTGTCCTCTATAACTGTTATGTAATAGGACCCTCCGCTGGCCTTCATCTTATCCCATCTTTCTGTATAGCGAAACATTCAAATTCCCGGTATCCAACAAATATTGCAGTTAGAAGTAAAGGCAAAGATAACGAATAGTGATCAATCTCGTAAGTCCTAAATAGAATACAAAAACAAGAGTTGGGCAATCACGGACCCCTGGACACACCAGAGGTGGGATCAGGTGCCTAGGAGGAGTAAGCATCCCCTGTTGACCGGTCACACCCGCCGTGAGCCCATAGTCTTGATCAGGTAAACGGAACAGTCCGTAGTCAAATCAGTGTGTGAACAACGGCTTAACTATGGCTATGAAACACATCAGACAGCATTTGACTCAATGATAGGTCATATTGGTAACTAACTTGTTAAAACGACCATAGAATTTACGAAATGCTGCCTTTAAACGTGACTGTCGAAACCCCTGCAACAACAACTTGTCTGTAAGTAGCTTGCCTCGATTCAAAAACTGATCATACGCAGAACAAGCTCTTGCGTATCGAATAAGTTGAGAGACATACACACCATATGCAGGTGATGGTGGATCCAATTTTTGTTGCCCGTGTTAATCCAAATTAAAATACTTTAGAATTTAAAAAAAAAAAAAGCTTACTTTAATGTTTATTCTAATTTACATTCTGATAAAACAGGGTGTAGTAAACAATTAAATATATGTTTTCTTAAAATATCAATGACGTATATTGACATACTGTATGTTGCTGTAGGCCTAGACTGATTTAGTTCTTCATTGAACACTATTATTGAAAGGAAATCTTATTTGTTTTGATGAAATATACACTACACCTTTAAAAAAGAACTGATTGAGGAACGATTAGTAAGAATACAACAGAAAAAGTAAAAATCACATTTCGGTAATATTTTGATTAAAATAGGTATTTTCATTCTGTTTCTAGAAGATTTGTGCTTCTAAATTTTAACACATTATTTTATTAAAGAAATTTCAGTCGAAATTGCAGGCTTAAACAGGAACATAGAGTCCCTAGCTTTTAAAACGATTTTGTCCTGTGTCCTACCTTCAAATTCTTGTTGGGAAATCCCGGTGTCGCGTACATAAAGCGCCGATAGAAGAAGGTCCATGTATCCTAAAAATAAAAAAAGTGTAAAACACGTGTCTCAGTCAATTTAGAACATAAATATTACAATATAAATCTGGATACATGTAATAATTATATATCAAAATATTAACAGATAAAGATATAATTCAAATTGATATGATAATCACGATATAACGGAATAATTTGTTTCGAAGATTAGGCCTAGATAAGAAAAATTCGCAAATAATTATTTTCGCAAATTAATCTAAACAACAAAATTGAGATGTTATCTTAGTGCACTGTTATGACTCAACCGCAGAGATTGGAAACGCAGAATATAATTTGCTAATCTTGTAGAAGGGGGGGGGGGGGGGGGGGGAAAATAGCAAAAATATTCCTACCGCAAAAAATACCCGAGATACGGGACATTACAATAATTACCATTAAAGTAACCATTATTTGAGAAATAAATTTTATCTTTGTAATATTACACGAGTGCATGGACTGTGACTCTTTACGTTATGAAACGGGTTATAGGAATATTAGCATACATTGCTTCCATTAAAAAGGTCATGAAATAATGTCACGTTCTTTGTAAGCGGGGAGAGCACGCACGAGGTCAATTTATTGTTGCCTTTTGTGTTTAGACCCGCCCACTTTGTTTATTATTATTCATGAAATAGAACTCTGGCGAAAACTGCTTGATAAAAGGATTAAAAATTCAGCAAATTTCTTGAGACGAAAAACAAAGGAGACTACTAAAATTAATCTGAAACCATTGTCTGTAGTGTCTGAGTATATAAATTTAACTTTCGTACAATGTAATTGCTTTTTATTGGAAACGGGAAAAGGGGCCAGCTACAATAGTTGTTTCAACTCATCCTTTATCTTAATCTCGGTTGAGATTCAGCTCGGCAAGATATTTGGACTGACGCTGAATCTCGGAGCAGTCCTTCATAATCCTTGTCTGGAATAAGCACTCGGCTTCGGCCGGCTGTATCAAGTAATGCGCACTTAGGTGACACTGCCAGTCGCTTCAGATAAGTGATTTCATTGTTAAACTAACTCTCTATCACTATTAATGTTGCATTACTTACAGTCTAGATATGAAAATCCCAAACTAAAAACGATCGCTATTTTCCGTTCAAATTCTGACGCCATTGCTGCACAATATTTTACCTCCCGAAATTGAAGAGTTCCCATAGTCTTTATTTTGAATTAGAATTTACCCGTATGTGTGTAGAAATACTATATAACAGTAAGGTAACAAAACAGACTATAGGAACTCTTCAGTACAAAAGAGGTGAAGAAATGCGACGTGATGTCATTTTTTTGAACGGAAAATTTTGTGTTTGGATTTATTTTGGGATTTACAAACCTAGAAGGTAAGCAATGCAACATTAATAGTGATAGAGAGTTAGTTTAACAATGAAATCACTTATTTGAAGCGAGTGGCAGTGTCACCTAAGTGCACATTACTTGATACAGCCGGCCGAAGCCGAGTGCTTATTCCCAGACAAGGATTATGAAGGACTGCTCCGAGATTCAGTGTGAGGCGTCAGTCCAAATACTAGCCGAGCTGAATCTCAACCGAGATTACCTTTATCCAAATGGATAGGCACTATGTTCACAATATTAAAGCCGAAAACATTGGAAATTTAAATATACAAGATAAAAAGCTTACCTTTATTGTAGTCTGAACGTTGAAGTGGCCTGACCACTAAATTTGGTTCTGGATTTAACATCGAAATCGATGGTTCATAAGTGGCTAAATGTTCTTTTTCAAAATCGATGGTCTGCAAGAGTTCGGGCGGGTAAATATGATCTTCCTCCATCCCGAACGGGTCGCCGTACAGTGTAATATCGGAACACAGTGTGTGCACCTATTGTCTTGTCCTATTCTAAATTTAAATAAACTGATAGGAATGGACACATTATCTATACTTTAGATAGAAATTCAAAACAGCTTATAACTATTGAAGAGACTCAGTGAATTACGTTTTTAAGTTAAATACGATGCTATGGATATAGAGCCGGTTACCGTCTGATTAGAATTCCAAGAAATCACAAGATATTCGATTGCAGAACTTCGTATGATATATATCCAAAACGTTTCAATCAAGCAATGTGCTCGCGAAGTCAGTCATTTACAAGTATCCCGCATGTCGCGTACTAGTACTACTACAAACAGGGTTAACACTACGGACCGCCATACACATATAAAATCATTACAAACATTTGGAGCCCTTGGAGGCATACAATAACAAAACAAAATCAAAGTACTTAATGTACTGCTAGCCGGGTACTGTATTGAGGGGAAAAAAAGGACAAACCACAAAACAAAAAAAAACAAAAAACACCCCAAACAAACCAACAAAACTAAGAAAAATATCTATTTAAATACATGCATACTATCAGATTAGGGACTAACCGGTCCAAGGCTCTTGGTTGGAGGGACTACGACATTCAATTCTGTTTGAAAAAAGAATGCAACCCTAGTCTGCAATTTGGTGTTGTTGACCAAGAGCTGTGGTTGTTATACATTTATAGCTAGCCCACTATATAGCTGTTCAAGGGGCGGTTTCACAAGCCACCCCACTGAGATGTTATGATTTCAATTTTAGAGGTCAATGTACCAAAATGAGATGTCAATACAAGCATGAATGCATCTTACGTGCTTTGAATCATCCCTATATCAAATGCAGACGAGGTGCAAAGATTGATTCAATTTGCAGGCCACCCAATGGTTCATCATCCTGGCGCCCTCGCTCGCCCAAAGCACCAGCCACCAGTACTAAACCCCCACAACCCAAGCGCTTTAGGGCTCCCTAAACAATCCACCAATTTAGACTTCAGGGACACTGCCCCCTGTCCAGTTAACATTTCTAGTTTATCTGTAAGCCTGGCTAACTATCCAGATAAGGCAGCAGCTTTTGAATTATTACAGGGGTTTAAGGAGGGTTTTAAACTTTGCTACCAAGGGTGGCAGCTGACTGTTAAATCATTGGGCATATGCATATTGTTAACAAGGAAATAAGATTGGGAAGAGTTGCAGGTCTCTTTATGAATCCACCATTACAAAACCGTAGGTTGTCCCCCGTGGGTATGGTACCAAAGAAGGAGAGTTCTTATCGACTTACACACCATCTATCATATCCACCGAGGTCTAGTGTCAATGACTTCATCGATAAAAATGTTTGTTCTGTTCAATATTCTTCTTTTGACGAAGCACTTGCATGCTTGCTACCTAGGTCCAGGGGCTATAGCTCGCCTGGATATTAAATCTGCCTTTAGGTTGCTACCGGGTTCACATGTCTGATTTTGACTTGTTAGGATTCAAATTAATTGCAGGGGATGATTTTCATTGACAAATGTTTACCCTTTGGCTGTTCGATCAGTTGTGCAAAATTTGAAAAGTTTTCGACATTTTTAGAGTGGTTCCTTAAGCGACAGGCAAATAGCTCTAATGTGGTATACTACCTTGACGATTTTCTTCTCGCAGGGAGGTCAGACACACAAAACTGTGTCCATCTTATGACTACCTTTAGAACATTGATATGTACAGAGCTTGGTGTCCCCTTAGCGGAGGAAAAGACACTAGGGCCGACAACCTGTTTAGTCTACCTTGGTTTAGAGATAGACACTGTTAGCATGACAGTTAGGATCCCCTTAGATAAGATTGAGTAGCAGGTCAAAATTGTCTCAAATATTGCAAAAACGCAAGGTTACTCTAATTGACCTTCAGGAATTTACTCGGTTACTAAACTTCTGCTGTCGCGCTATTCCAGCCGGTAGGGCATTTGTGAGAAGGCTGTACGATGCTTGTTGTGGGCTTTCGTATTCGTATCATAGGCGTAGAGTCACTGAAGATATGAGGAAACATATTTACTCTCGGCTGGTAATGGCATTACATCATACAGAATAGTCAATTGGTTGAATAACTTTGACTTAGAGTTGTTCACAGAAAGTGCGGGCAATGCTAGCTTAGGGTGTGGGGCAGTTTTTGGTACTCATTGGGCTTGCTTAGCTTGGCCATACCAATGGAAGGGGTCAGACATTTTTTCGGACATAACATTTTAGGAGTTGGTCCCCATCACCATGGCTTTTGAGGTTTGGGGTCGTAGTTTGTCAAATAAACGCGTCATCGGTTTTTTTTTTAAACGTAGCAGCACCGCTATATACGTAGGAAAACGTATCGATACGTAAATGAAATGGGTATATACGTGGCTATACGTAAATCAATCAATCATCGATCCGGTTTATATTGGTCTGCACAATACAAACTTGGGCAAAAAATTCAAACGTAAAACAAAGGTACAAAAACGTACAGAAACATACGCAATACATGTACGTAGAAATGCGTAATAAAAACTTAGCTGATGCGTAGAGAAACGTGAGGGATTTTATTTGTTACGTTTTTAAAATACGTTTTACGTACATGTATGTGTCACGTTTTGATAGGTGTTTGTNATTTGTTACGTTTTACGTACACGTATGTGTCACGTTTTGATAGGTGTTTGTACGTTATTGCACGTAACCAGGTTTCATTACATTCGTGTAGGTATTATTACGTTTGTGTACGTCTCGTTACGTATTTATACGTATCTCTATACGTATCATAATGAATTTGATATGATTTATATAAATTGAAAAAGCAAATATAAACCCGTCCGGAAGCAAAATGGACAGTAAAAGCATGGAATTGGTACATAATGGTTTACAATTACACAGACATGTTAAGGATGCTCTTGGTTTAACTTGTACCAAAGGAGACAAAGGGTTAGAAGTATTTGGGTAAGAGAAAGACTGGGTAGACGCTCCAGTTTGGAGTCCATCTGTAGTTTAAACACAATACGTACGATAAACGTAATCAATCGTGGGGAAACGTAGTGGACCTTAGTAGACGTCACAAGTATACGTTCTTTTTACGTCNGTAGAGAAGACGTCACAAGTATACGTTCTTTTTACGTCTTTCTGACGTCAGTTGACATCATAAAGACGTAATAGTGTGACATTATACATTTATTGCCCTGAAAAAACGTCAGGGATAAGACGGTGAAAAGACGTCAACCTAACGTACATCTTACGTCTTTTCAACGGAAAAAAAACCCCAAACAAATTGTGTCTGCTGGGTCCAAAATTAGAATGTAGATTTTAAATTTGTTTTGTCGTGANCCCCAACAAATTGTGCCTGCTGGGTTTTATCCTTGCATTCAAAAGGTCCAAAATTTGAATGTAGATTTTAAATTTGTTTTGTCGTGAATGTTTAACATCAAAAATGAAAAATCTTTCGATAAAAAAGATCAGTCCCTTAAGCATAGTCCACTGACTGTAATTCTGAATTCGTCGTTGCAGATGGACGTTGATCCTGGGAACCGTTATCGCTTGTTTTCCCAGCGTTCACAGTCGGGTGTGCAACAGAGTCAGTAAAAAGGTGTGAACTTACTTTTAGAATTGTTGTTTGACCGATAGTGATGGGTAGAATTTTTGTTTTTAACTTCTTAAAAAAAAACCAAGCTTATGTTTTTATATCCAATAAACATTGTTTTTATACTTCCAATAGGAGCAAAGGAGTTAAGCAACCAAGTCTATGTTGTGTCTGACTATATTCAAGAACGCTGTATTGTTGTTTTGGTTTTTGTTGTTGTTGTTGTTTTTCTTTTATTCTGCATGAAAATCAATCTTAAAAGTTAAAATTAATGAAATACGAGATAGGATTGTTGGTATATTGCAATACAAATCGCAATACTTTTGAAAATGTTGCAATATATCACGATGCGAAAATTTCACCCAATACGCAGCCCTATAGTCACTTGTGAAACAAAATATCAGTTTAGTGCTCCAAACAATTCATTCGAATATAGCAAGTATTTGGTAACATTAATAATGAAATTGATAATGATTATAGCTCCCCTGAAGCAACATTGTGATTTATATGCACAATATCTTTCTCTTTTTCAGTTTGCAGAAGCTCCATTTTCTGCCGGGCATTTTCCTTTCCCTCGCCCGTAACCTGCTGGCTCTTCTCGTGTCCTGTTGTGGCATCATGTTCCTTTTCTGCCTACAGAGTACATTTATTTACGATTTCCCAAAATGAATCTAACTGAATTCGAGTAAATTTTGAAAAGTATGTATTTTTTAATGTAGGGTCAGTCTTGATGAAGTCCACGTCAGCATCATCATCAAAAAGCTCTATATCTCAGGCTGGAGAGGTCTTGTGGCCTTGGAGATGGTGCCTATGTGCTTCTCATCCACGCCCAAGGAGGAGGGAAAATGCCCTAGTAAATTTAATGTCTTTAATTCAGGAGAATTAAGTAACTTAGGAGGGGGAAATGTAAGGACCTGTCATAGGTGTAAAACTGCTAGGCTATACAAAATATTGTATTTACGGGGTGGCTGGATTTTAACTGGAAATAATTTCCCTAGCANGTACGGGGTGGCTGGATTTTAACTGGAAATACTTTCCCTAGCATAAATGTTGTGAGAACGTTGCAATTGAATAGTTTATTACCGTATCTTATGAAGTTCTGCACTATATTTTTATATACAGAGCAATACATGTATACGATACCACTTAAATCTGTATTATTCTATTGATGTACTTACTACTTCGTTTGTGATTCAATGCACGTAGATGCTCTATAGTAATTTTAAACGTGCTGCTGCCATGCTACTTGTGTACACTGTCGGCCATTTTTAAACATAGATTTATGTTGAATTCTTAGTTTCACATTTGATAAAACTTGTTCATTATGACGTACCAGCTGCTTAAATCATTAATTATGTTTATCACCATTAAGATTAATATTGCTTATTTTAATACCTGATAGTTATTATATTATTATAGACTCCCATTTGAGTAGAATTTTTAGAACCTATAGACAGAAGTGAAAGAATTTATAACCTTTGCTGCAGTAATTTCTATGACCTGGGTGATGAGTTTCATTATCTTTTCTTCTGTGATATTACCCTATGATTTTTGCAAAAACAAAAATCATTAGTATTTCTGATCGCATGAATAGCCGGGATTAATCTGCAGGAATGTAATGCCAATTTTTAAGTAATGAAATATAAGATTTATACGATCTTCCAGTTGTTAAATTCTTGTATATAATGTTTGTATTTACTTTCCTGTACAACTTGTTTACATATGCTTCTTATGCCTCAATGCGAGATTGTGGAGAAAAGGTAATATGGAAGCTAGATGATAAAATTTCAAATATACAAATATACAAAAGTTATTTATAATAATTAATTTGTTTCAGAGTCCTTGATATGCTTACTTCATATTTGTGATTTTAGAAAAATCTAAATAATCTTTTTAAAATGTAAAAAAAAAAAAAAAAAAAAATGTGTTTCTGAATACCATAGCTGCCAAATGTAGCCCTCTCCCTTTTTTTTTTTTTTTTTTATTTATTTTGGAGACCGTAAACGTCAGAATAAAAAAAATCGGAGAGGGCTACATTATTGCAGCTAGAAATACCAGTAATCATCACTAGCGCGTGGACAATGGGGGAATGTGACTTTTTTTTTTTTTTTTTTTTTTTTACTTACAAAAAATCAATCAACTATGTTAGCTATATATATATATAGCTACTATCTACTTTCAAAGAAAAGGAAAAAGAAAGAAAGAAAAAGAAAAACACAAATAAACAAAAATTATAAAAATATTAGACATGAAAACATCCAATAGACAGGAATTATGACAACTTTTGAAAAAGGCCCATATTATGTACAATATTTAATCTAATAAAAATTAACTATTTATAATACACTTCTGTTTCTCAATTGCGTATTTCAAACAACCAATTTCATTGAGATTGGACTACATCAGTGGTTTTATAGAGTAAAACCACTTTTACGGTAAAGTAGAAACATGTATAATTTTCTGTACTGATAAAATATTTCAGAGACCTAGCTAGGTCAAGCTACATGAGAAGTTATCATCTGCTAGCCATGAAAACATCTTGACAATCACTAGAACTTGAAAATTCACTGCCATACAGAGAAACACCAAGATGCGTTCACAAATTGTGAGGTAAGTTTGGTTACATGCTGGCCGATTTCATAGTTGTATATACAAGCGATTGTTTCATATACTTCGCAAACTATGCTAAACAATTATATTTAGCATATTAGTAGTTTGTGAAGGTTATGTTCGACAAGCACCTGTAGCTTTATACTACAGTTGACTTTGGGGAAGTACAACTCGTGAATTATACCTTGATATCTCTACTTCGGGAAAAAGGTCATGCCTGTAGGTCACGCTCTTCACTTTGGACTAACTTTGAGCTACTTTCAATGCATGGTGGGGTGCTCGGGTAATGTAGCGCTTTGTTTAATTTGTCCTTAACATTGATGATTTTGGTACTACATGTAACTACCCACTCCAGTAAGCTATTCCAGCTGTTTGTAGCTCGGGAGTCTGAAAGAGCGTTTTCTTAAATTTAATTTCCCTAGCCTATTTGACAGTTTCNACTCGGGAGCCTGAAAGAGCGTTTTCTTAAATTTAATTTTCCTAGCCTCTTTGACAGTTTCATGCTGTGACCTCTAGTCTGTTGATGTCTTCCTGTAGTAACTGTCTGACTTCATCAGTTTTCACAGAGCCGTATAGTTTTGTGTCATCTGCAAAGATGTACACGATGTTCTCTTCCACATCTGGTAGGTCATCGATAAACACAACGAGCAATATCGGGCCTAATATATTTCCCTGCGGGATGCCGCTAGTTACGTCAGCCCATTTTGACATGAACATTAATTGATACTCGTTGCTTTCTCCCATGCATGTAAGAAGCTGGATATCCATTCCCTTATGTTCCCTTATATTCCATAGCATCTTAGTTTGTTAATCAACCTCTCGTGTGGGACAGTATCAAAAGCCTTCTAAATAAACTGCGCCCAGTGGCTCCCCCTTATCTAATGTTTCGGTCCACTCATCTATACAAGTTGTGTCATACATGACCGCCCTGTTTTAGGTTTAGTAGTTTCATCCACTAGTTCCTTTAACATTCTTGAGCGAAAGCCGTCAGGTCCTGCAAACCTGCTTGCTTTGAGTTTCTTGGCGAGCTTTGCGACAATATCCGTAGTTATTTCAAGGTTTGAGAAGTTTGGACCTGTGTGTTTAATTTCAAGTTATAGTATAATATCTGTATTCTCCTAAAGTGAAAACACTACAAAAGAAGATTGAAATACCTGCCTTTTGAAATGTCGTCACTTTGTGTGGATCCATTTGCATTCTTTCCACTTTTTGCATACACAGAAAAAAAAAATCGAACTTTATAAATCAATAGTTTTGTATCAAAGCACAACTCCAGTCTTTCTTTTCGTAGAGATTCGACAGACATCTGTCAAAATATCAGTTAACATGATTAAGAACGCTCTACACTGCACACAATTTTTTTTTTTTTTTAAGCAATTAGAGTTATCCGCCCTTAGATCTAAATTGAAATATTACTAATACAATACTAAATATTGTTATAATTATTGTTGCAAAATGTGTTAGAAAATAATAAAACAATAATAGCGTGTTGAATTCGGTCTATTCATGGTTTTATAACGCCGACCTTGAGTAAAAAATAAGCGAATCTTAATCCGGAAATATGATGACTGTTTATTTAACCTTTCAATTTTACAGAGCAATCAGTGTTTCCTGAGTTAGATTTCGTTATGTAAATTCGCAATTTGACGGCAAAATCTAGAATGTAACACAAATCGGAAGATGATTCATTGAATAGATGTTATAAAAGGGAAGCTTTTATATCCAAATGTAAGTCACAACAGGCACTGCTTGTTAGCCACGCGTTAGGATATAGATTCCATAGATTAGTGTTGAGTAACTTAGTTGGAATCGTCTATCCACAGGATATACCGTATGTATTTTAATACTGACATTAGTCATGGTAACATTATACAATTATTGAATTCTGATGAGGTTGACCTCTTGATTTATCAACCCGGGGAATGTGATATTCACCGAGGCCACGGCGCGGCCGAGGTGAATATTATCACATTCCCCGGGTTGATAAATCAAGAGGTCAACCGATCTTCAGAATCAATAATTGTTTTATTAAATTATTCCAAAATTCCATTAATAAAGCATAATACAAAAGTGCGTTCAGTAGAAAATATCAACAAATTTTATTTAACCAAACCAGATTCGCGAATGATATACGTGCCTGCGTCAGAATCTGTTAGTCCATGTCTCAGATATTCAAAGTATTTTTTTTTTTTTTTTTTACAGCTCTCCGTTATTAATTTGTCTTGGCTTGGAATAAATCCGTTCGTTAACTCCTGAAAGGCTTCATTCCAGGTTTTTTCTTTCAAAGAAGTTCTGAACGTTCTAATGGCGGTTTCCGTTGCTCTCCTAGTATTTTTCGCATAATTTTTATCCATAATCTTCCCTAATTCATCATCATTTATCGTCGCAAATCGCCTACGTTCTTGTCCGTCCGCCATATTGTTTAAACGTCGTTCAGCGCTTGGTTTTTCCCTACTTCTATTTTTAGGTCCACGCCTGGTATGTCGTTCTATTTTAAGCTCCACGCCGAATTTGTCATTTATTTTTAGTTCCACGCGGGATTTGTCAGTATTGTTTACCTCCGAGGTTCTATTTATAATGTACTTTGAGTTTTCTCAACATTCAACGCCTGTAGTTTCATCCAATCAAATTCTTGGGATTTTGGAAGTATTTAATAAAATTGTTTATTGTTGATCTGGAAAGGAAAAAAAATCCCAGTTCATAGCCTACTCGAAATATTATTAGGATTATTATCGTCGGTATTGTTTACCTGCAATCACACAAAGCTGATCAGCAGAATTGTTTTATTATATTATCTTTAGAATAGAGGAGTCTGTTTAATGGTCATTGGCAATGGTGACGTCTCCATATGAGTGAAAAATTCTCGAGCGGGACGAAAAACAATATATAATCAATGTTCATTCTTCAACAAAAAAATCTTTTATCATGTTCAATATTTCATCAGCTGTTCATAATAAATCTATAATCTTGGATGTAGAATGACAAAACCAACATTATTTATAAAAAAAAAAAAAATAGTGCAGTACACTTCTGGTATGATAGTATGCTTGGTCACATATATGTAGTGCCAGCATGTACTATACACCTAACCTTAACCATAGCCCTTGTCACTCAAATTAGGGACTGGCATACTAGGAACTACATGTAACCCAGGTACTGCCTTGACATGTACCTAGGACTGTCATTGCATTCACAGGAACCGGTAATTTTATCTGTAATAATGATAATATGTTGACGGTGCTACCGTTGGTGCGAGCAAAGACCCTAAAACATTTTGCAAATAAAATCAGTTTCTTTCAACGCAGGAAAAATGATGCAGTCAACGTGAACAGTTGCATTGTGATGTTGTATTGTCAACGTGAACAGTTGCATTGTGACGTCGTATTAGCTGCAATATTTTGTTTTCTTTCAAATTATTAAAGCAATATATCAACAACAGCAAAATATACTAAGGTATGAGAAATCCTGTGTGGAATTTAAAACCATTTGTGGTACTTTCCAGATACCTTATTTATTTATTTATGGAGTTGTTAATGATGTACATGTATACTGCAGTGAATACAACACTTTTGGGGACACATTGTGGGTCGCATAGTCACGTGGCCTCCAATTTTTCAGCTGATAGAGAGCAAATCACGTGACAAACATGTTTAATCATGGGAGTGAGCTCGTCGCATCGCTTTGCGACGTGAGCTTCAATTGCTATTATGATACTATTATGAGAAAAACGAAGTTATATTTTTATTCAAAGTATTTTAAAATCTGATGACCATTTGTGCCTTTTCATTTATTGCTTTTCAGCAAATAAAGAAACTACTTAAATCCAAATCAAGTGTCAAGTAAAATGCATCTCACTTTACTGTCTCTCAACTAGGATATCTTTGATTATGAAATTGTGAAAATGTTGCTTATTTTGCAATTAGGAAGGGTCCTTTTATTGGACCCAAATTAGGGAGAGTGACAGCTCTGGTACTGAATTCATTTTTGCAGTTTTCATTGGCTTTTAGGGGGTAATTTATGTTCACATGTACATATACATGTACATGTATACACACAAGTTTATTTTTTAAAAAGTTTATAATTGTGCCCACTAGAGGTAAAAGAAAGGAAAATGGTTTCAGTTTTCTGATGATCGACTGTGCATCAAATAGTGAAAGTATTACATCATATGAATTATAATTTCCTTGAAATGCGTAACAGGATGGAGTTGATCATGTCTATGAACGTTCATTTTTCCTGTATGCATACTGTAAAGGACAATTTCACAGGGCTAAAACTTGATGATTTTTATTGTTTTGTATTTCATAATGGTTTAAATTTTGCAGATAATAGCTAGAATCACACCCCCAAATACTTTGAATAGTCAGAGATATTTTCATATTGTTTAGTCAAGTTCAGCCACATTTGAATTTGTCTCTGTGTAAATTTTCAGAGCTGTAAGATTTGAACAATACATTATACTCTCGTCAAGTTCCAGGATTAACTAAAATACATGCACAAAATGTTTCATGTCAATATGTAAATTTTATGAAAGTCATGTTCATTGAAAACACATCATCAATTCCTTAGATCTGGTTTTGCCCCTTCAAAAACTCTTTCAATCTATTTATTTCACTATGTTAACTATGTTTAGGTCTCTGTCATTATTATAATTCATTATTGATGATTTTACAGGTTATTACAGAGAAACACTCGTGTATTATTTTTATTCAACATCTTGCCCAGACTTCATCCCTCGGCTTCATTTTTCTCTATGGGTGACACAATGTCTAAAACAACAATGCCAACTCCACAGGATGCCTTGGAAGGTAAGTTCCAAACATGAAAGGCTATTAAAAGCAGACATATTAAGACTTTTTGGTCATATATCAATATATTTGTTGGAAAAATAAAGACTTACTTTGCATTAGTGATCATGTTAATTCATTAATCCATGTACGCATACTCCATTAAGAATTAATGATATATTTTTTATTGATGTGATTGCTAGTTCAGTAAGTCAAATGTACTCTTATACACATAGATTAGTGTTAATGCTCAGTGATTTGATAGCCTTAATTAAAAAAAAAACCAACTTTCAGTTTCAATTGGTAAGAATTATCACAATTTATATGTAGGATGATTTTTCAATAAAGTTGTACCTTTAGGTCTTTTAATCTTTTATCAAAGGGAGAGAGGATAAGATCATTGTCTCCGACAAACATGCTGTAAATGGTAACCCTGCTGTCCCTCCCTTCCCAGAAAACACCAAGATGGCCATGTTCGGTAAGTAGTGTTTTGGATTTTTAGTATTATTTTTTAATATCACTTGAATTATACTGCTAACAAGCTGACTTTTAATGGTCTGTTATTTTAAATTGTTTGAATTGAGTTGTACACTTATGGAGTATATATGTCTGTTGCTGTCATTAAGGGATGGGCTGTTTCTGGGGTGCAGAAAGAAAGTTTTGGAAAACAAATGGAGTATTTTCAACACAGGTAGGAATTTAGTGGTATTATATTTTTCCTTGGTTGTATTTCAGTTTGATGATAGAACTCCTTCATTTCAAGTAGCTATTCTGATCACCTTTTGTCGCGTCGTCCGTCTGTCCGTCTGTCTGTCTGTCCGTCCGTCTGTCCTGTTAACTTTTTCACATTTTCGACTTCTTCTCAAGAACCGCTGGGGCCAAATTCACCAAAATTGGTACACATCATCCTTGGGTGAAGGGTTCAAGTTTGTTCAAAATGAAGGACCAGGCCCCTCATCAAAAGGGAGAGTAATCACGAAAAATGCACTAAAACTAGGTGGGTGTCATTTAAAAATCTTCTTCTCAAAAAAACCCACTGGGCCAGAAAAGCTGAAATTATATGAAGCTTCCTGATTACAATGGAGATTCCAAGTTTGCTTCAAATCATGATCCCCGGGGTACGATGGGGCCAACAACTCAGGGGATCAAGTTTGACATGTGATTAAGAGGAAAAATCTTTAAAAAATCTTCTTCATCAAGAACCACTGGGGGACAGCAAAGCTGAAATTTTAACGGAAGCTTCCTGATATAGAGGAATTAGTTTGTTCAAATTCATGACCCGGGGTACGATGGGGCCACTAATAGGGGTCAAAAGTTTACAATATGATTATATTAGGGAAAATATCTTTTCTCAAGAGCGCATTGGCCAGGAAAGCTGAAATTTATATGGAAGCCTTCCTGATATATGAGGAGATTGAAGTTTGTTCAAATCATGAGCCCCCGGGGGTACGATGGGCCACAATAGGGATCAAAGTTAATATGATTATATAGCGACATTTTTATCAAATTCTTCTTCTCAAGAACCACTGGACCAGGAAAGCTGAAAATTGTAATGGAAGCTTCTTGAATATAGAGGAGATTGAACGTTTTGTTTCAAATCATGACCCCCGGGGGTACGATGGGGCCACAAATAGGGATCAAAGTGTTACATTTGATTATGTAGGAAAAAATTTTTAAAAATCTTCTTCATCAAGAACCATGGGCCAGGAAAGCTGAAAATTTATATGAAAGCTCCTGATATAGCGGAAATTTAAGTGTGTTCAATATCATGACCCCCGGGGTAACTCTGGGGCCAGTAGGGGATCAAATTTTAATATATGAATTATATAGGAAAAATCTTTAAAAATCTTCTTCTCAAGAACCACTGGGCCAGGAAAAGCTGAAATTTAATGGGAGCTTCCTGAATATAGAGAGATTCAAGTTTGTGTTCAAATCATTGACCCCGGGGATTATGATGGGGCCACAATAGGAGAAATCAATAGATTTTACATGCAGATATATAGAGAAATTCTTTTAAAAATCTTTTCATTGAAACCAGAACGAGTGGATATTTACCCGAAAGCTTCCTGATATGGAGTAGATTTCAGTTGGTTCAGATAGATATGCCTCCGACACCGACATAGGTTAGATTTAGGTCCACAGTGGTACATTCTAAATCCAAAACTACTGCTCTTCTTTTAGTGAAAGCAGCGTGCTCAGCGTGAGTGTTGTGGCCCACTGGGGCCTCTTGTTCTTTTTCTCTTTAGAGTACCAGGTGGTAGTTAAAAAATTCAATAATTGCATTGTGGCGATATCTATTTTATAATCAAGGTAGGGTATGCTGCAGGGTTCACCCCTAATCCCACCTACAAAGAGGTGTGTTCTGGATCCACCGGACACAATGAAGTTGTACGAGTTGTGTACAGCACATCTGATGTTTCTTTTGCTGATATTCTAAAGGTTAGTAGTTTTCCCTGGTTTTACTTCTTTTGACTAATATGCTCTCTGTAGATGTTAACTAAATCGAAACTTGCAAGCTGTTATACACAGCAGAATTGGTGACACTCCTTTATAGATCATATGCAGTGTATGGCAAAAGCATTAGGAACTGCATTGTCCAACTTTTATCATTTTCTCTTTGAATGGGTCATGCATTCACACAGATTGTCAGAAAACTTTTGCATCTTATTGTTTTGAAATTTTCACTGGAATGCAATACTGTAAACATATTATATTGAACATGTATGATATTTAGCGGAAATCTGATTTTTTTGTTTTCAACATTTGACATCGACTTGATTTAGCAGAATGTTCACTCCCTGTTTTGTCCATCATAATGCTTGCCCCTGTTGTCATTTATAAGAGCCACTGGGTCAGAAAAGCTGGAATTTACATGAAAGCTTCTTGACATAGTGGAAATTCAAGTTGATTAAAATCATGACCACAGGGCATAGGGTGGGGCCACTATACAGGATCAAAGTTTATATGCAAATATACATGGAAAATCTTCGAAAATATTTTTCTGAAGAACCGCTAGACCATAAGAGTGGAGATTTACCGGAGAGTTTCCTGATATAGAGTAGATTCAAGTTTCTTCAGATCATGGCCCCTAAGGAAAGATAGGGCCACAAAAGGGGGTCAAAGTTTACATATGCTGATATATAGGATTTAATCTTCTCCAGAACCACTGGGCCAGAAAGGTTGAAAGTTATGTGAAAACTTCATGTCTTAGAGTAGATTTTAGTTTATTCAAATCATGATTCGTGGAGGTAGGGTGGGGCCAAAACATGGGATCAGTTTTACATATTCTGATACATGTATATAGGAAATATCTTTTCAGATGTCTCTTGAGCTATATAAGCTACATGAAGGACTTTCATATTTTGTATATTCATTCTTCACAGCAAGACTTTTTGTGATATACATTGGTGTATGATATAGTGACCTTGACCTGAATGTTTAACTTATTTTCAAACCACTGAAGTATTTTATTGGTGTGCAAGATTGTGATCAGAGAAATTACTGATGAATGTTATGAAGATCACATGATCAAAGATCAAGATTACTTTGTCACAAATATGATTTTCTGTCTTTTACTCTTGTTTCAAGTTTCGTTAGTGCAAATATTACAAGTAAACATACTATTAAGTACAGAATTGCTGAT
The DNA here is from genome assembly GCA_903981925.1 of Ostrea lurida. Taxonomy (NCBI): domain Eukaryota; kingdom Metazoa; phylum Mollusca; class Bivalvia; order Ostreida; family Ostreidae; genus Ostrea; species Ostrea lurida. The sequence continues at coordinate 3,238 of CAJDSM010013712.1, read as the reverse complement.
GTTAGTGTTTTAATTTGAACAGGTATTTTGGGAAAACCATAACCCAACTCAAGGAATGCGTCAAGGAAATGATGTAGGAACACAGTACAGATCAGGTATTTACTATTATGATGAGGAACAAAAAAAGCTGGCAGAGGCCTCCAGAGACGTATACCAGGGAAAATTGAATGAAAAAGGACTAGGGAAAATTACCACGGAAATTCTCCCTGCTCCCGAGTTTTATTATGCAGAAGATTACCACCAGCAGTATCTACACAAGAATCCTAATGGTTATTGTGGACTAGGGGGTACGGGTGTGTCCTGTCCTGTAGGGTTGTTCTCCAAGGCAAAGAGTGAACTTTAATGACCTTTATGTATACATGTACAAGTCTTTCATTGATATTATTGTGATGCTGTTATTTGATATGTGTTAAAAGATATTTTTATTTCATTATGTACAAATGTCATAAATTAATTTTATTTGGCTTTGGGATGTGTACCTCCATTTGATTCCTGGAAGTATTGTCTTGCCAGTCAAAACCAGTTTCTGATTCATTAAAGTTGGCCCACTGTATGTTTCATCTGTAAATCTTTCTTATTTAATTTTTTTTCTCTGAAAGCACATGGATATTTTTAACATATTTGCTACAAATCATAATTCTGTAAAGAAATAGGGTTGGGTCATGATATGTTTTGTTCAGCCTAAGGTTACATTGTTGATTTTGTTTCAGTCTTTTTATTTTACTGCATGGAAAATGTGTTGTTACAATTCATTTTATACGTGAATATTTACTTTTCCAGTGTTTTCTGTACCCGTAATTGAAATGATAGCCATGTTGTCACGAATACAGTGTAGAACAACATGGGTATGAATCTTTGTAAATATAGTACAGTACTGTATGCTTAATTAACGGCTATTTAAAGAAGAAAGGACTGTAGAATGTAATTACATGTATAAAATGCTTCATCGGTGTTTGAAATAACCGTAGGCCCGACCGCCCAAGACGCATAAATTCTGCCATGAGCGAACACATTTCTTGGTAGGAATCGCCTTGTCCGTGCTATATATACATGTAGTGTTGGGGACACAACTTTGTAACGCAGCAAAGTTGGATGTTCATATATTTATTATTTTTTGGAGCGAGGGGAGGAGTTGGTTGAAAAATTTGTGAGCTTGTATAAAGCACTAGTTAAACACAAATAATAATAAAACAAAACAAGAACAAAAATAAAATAAACGACGACACCAATAAATTGATTTTCATTTGTTCTTTCTAGCTCCGGACGAACACAAGAGTTCTAAATCGTATATTCCTTAGAAGAAAGACACAAATACTTATTTTCCATTAAATTTAACGCAGAAGTTAAAATATATTTTTCTACAGTTTGAAAATATGAATAAAACAACGAGACACTGGAAAGATAGAAATCTTGCATCACTGTTTTGAAAACCCTATTATTGCCAACATGGATGTCTTTGCTTTCCTTCCCAAATCCTACTGAATTTTAGAAATCCGAATTTTACTCGTGTACATGCAATGGAAAGCAATGATTTTTAGATTGAAAAGGGATACAGTGGACTCGGGTATGCTAGCCGCTCCTTTCTCGGCTCCTTTTGACAAAATCATGCAAGAATGATTATTAAGTTTGTGAAGGAAATATGGAAACTCTTCAGCAAATTCTTAGGGAATGCATGGGCGTAGAAGCCGCGTGCGCCATCGCGACTACGAAGCCCGAAGAGGTTGGCTGGGGGGGGGGGCGTGGGGGGGGGGGGGGGGGGGGGTCCCACTTTTGAAGTGGGGGTGGGGACAAAAGTATGTTTTGGTCCCCCCCCCCACCCCCCCACTTTACTTGATCTCAAGTACCATGTTTTGTTTTTGCATTAGTCACGATAAATTTATTGCAAGTCCACCCCCCCCCCTTTTCAGTGATTTTATTTTAGAAGTAACCCCCCCCCCACTTTCTGTGATCTTAGAAGCCCCCCCCCCCTCCCCCCGCCTCCTGTTAAAATCAGTCCTACGTCTCTGGAATGTGAATAAATCATAATTATGAGAAATATATTGCTATTGGTCACGTATGTGCTATTTTTCTATGTATGTCTTCTCTATTTTCGTCATCGTTTTACAAACGAAATACATAGCTTTTGATTTAAACTGCCAAGTAGACCATAATTAGAATAGTACTGAGTGAAAGTTTACGGTATTCATATACTTCTTGATATGCAAAGGAGATTCTGCAGCATAAATTAACTTTTCAAGATTCACAATAATGTAAGCTGATAATATTATAGTTCATTTCGATTTGCTCACCAAGCTTTACAGAAGATACATGTCGTATCATTTCAAACGGTAATACAAAGGCAAAGATAACGAACATTGTTCAATCTCGTAAGTCCCGAATAGAATACAAAAGCAAGAGTTGGACAAACACGGACCCCTGGACACACCAGAGGTGGGATCTGGTGCCTAGGAGGAGTAAGCACCCCCTGTTGACCAGTCAAACCCGCCGTGAGCCCATAGTCTTGATCAGGTAAACAAAACAACCCGAAATCAAATAAACAAGAGGTCCAAGGGCCACATCGCTCACCTGAGTACAGCTGCTTCACTAAGAAGAGCAGTAGTTTGGGATTTGGAATGTACCACTGTGGACTATT
>CAJDSM010013710.1:10522-21226 GCA_903981925.1 Ostrea lurida | reverse complement strand
ACTTTAAAAATCTCGAATTTTCTTGATATTCCGTTTTAAACAATGTCGGGTCCCAGATCAATTTGCTGCGTATATTACGCAGATTCTTGCGCTAATGAGAACCCTGTTACTATGGAATTTCTTAATTGAATTTTTACTTTCAAGTTTTGTTTTTGAGTTACAAACATTATCAAAGTTGCTCACATGCTTGACACAGTATAACTAAAACGGAAATCATGCCATCATGGACTAGAAACATAATTTATCCAGAAAAAATGATTTTTTTCTGAAAAATTCAAATAAAATTTCTAGGGTCGGGGCTATAATTTAGGGTCGGTCGGGTTAGCGGAAACTCAACAGCACATTTTATTTTAGGCCTAAATCATTATTTGGCAATGCATATAGTCAGTGTCACTGTCATATATACATGTATATTATGCGAATACACAAGTTTTAAACATTACTGACCATCTACATGTATATATATATATCAATAAAAATTCTCAACTCTGACATTATACATTAGAATTTATGCTAACACACTAGACAGAAAGTCCTTGGCAACAGAATTAATCATCTAACTCCCTGCAATTGATCAACTGTGGCAGCATTCCATGAATGGGACAATCCAGGGACATACTGAATTCTAAGTACATTACATAACCAATCAAGCTTGTCTCTAGTCAGCCCTGACCACGATTCATCCATGAAAAACCCTTTCCAAAAGTGAAACAAGATAAGAGATTTTATAAATAAATTGACAGGATTTTCCACAACACTTCCTTATGATATGACTACCAGCAGCTATAAAGAAGCCTGCCCTTTAACCAAATAGGAAACGGCCATTTGTACAGTAAATGCAAATACTTTGACTATGATTTACACAAAATATTACAGGAAAAGAACCTTTCCAATTTCAAAGAATTCAAATGATGTGTGACAAATTTCAAATATAAATCAACAGCACGCCCACTCATCAATAAAAATAAAACCTCGGCAATGAAAGCTCAAATGCAATGAATGCCTTTTCAATTCACAATTCATTTGACAACCAAGACAAACTTAACATATATCATGTAGACACAAAATATTATATACATGTAGCTTCATTTTAGTTTTAATGTATTTCATTATGTTAAATGCTAAATAGATTGCTTGGTATATTTTTTGCAAATTTAAATATACATGTAGTTGGTGCACATGATGAGTTTTCAAGATTTTGGTAAAGTGTAGCTTAGGCAGTGTTGTGGATAACCACTCGCCCACTCGCCAATGCGAGCAAAATTTGCTGTGGGCGACTAGATATTGAAAATCCTTTCGCCCACATGGCGAGCGACTTTTCTCCCCGGAAATATCATGTTCATTTGCATTTTATAATTTACTTCCGCTTTTGAGAAAACGCCGTGTTAACCAAGATTAATTTTAGTGTCTTGTTCAAATAAACGCAATGTAGCATTTTATCGATTGATTGATTGTATATCGTTTTACGTCCCGCTTGAGAATATTTCACTCATGTGGTGTCGTCACCGTTGCCGATGAAGGGCTTTAAATTTAGGCCTGTGCTAGGCGCTCATGGCTTTTGAGCAGGGAGGGATCTTTACCATGCCACACCTGCCGTGATGCGAGACCTAGGTTTTTGCAGTCTCGTCCGGATCCCCATGGGATAGCACTTTATCGATGGTGTCTCGTGTCCCCAAAATAAAAGAAAACCTGACCGGAAAGGTTACTTTGGGGAGCATGACTCCATAAATCCCTATCGTTTTCTCAAAAATGGTAAAAATTAGACCTTGGCTAAAGGATACCACTGACAGCGGGGTACGTTTGTTTAGTAAAAAGCATGACGAAATATAAAAACAGAGAGAGAGAATTTGAGCATTAAAAATATTTGACATTTATTTTCTGACTGGAATTTTTTAAAAATTGGTATTATCGTAATGTGGGCTCCTGGATTCCAATGTGGGCCCGTAAAAGTTAAAAAGTTAGGGGCCCACATGGCCCCTAAATTCCCAAATGTTAAGCACAACACTAACTTAGGCCTTACAAAAATTAAAAAAGAGATTTCAAGGAAAGATTACCCGCACAACTTTGAGGGTGAGTGAATATTTGCACAGTTGCGAAATTACACTTTTCCAAATCTTTAACTTCAAGGACAACAATGACATGATATGAGCTTTATCATTAGGTCAATAAGAAACCACCGATTGATTAAGTCAAGGTCTTCAATTACCGCTGAAGTTGTTAATAAGAAATTTGAAGCTGTCACAGTTACCAGTAAGAATAAAATGTTTAAGGAACTAAGCATTGAAGGGAAGGTAATCAATTTGAACTTGCCATTTCTAAATATAACTCAGTGACAAATTGCAACAGGTCTATTCTTATTAAGATCCCAGCAAATCTTAATGTGACAAATCCTTCAATTAATTTTTACATTTCATCGCAGAAATCTGGCCTCACTAAATGTTAATATTGGGCGTGCCCAGTCAAAGAACATATTCAACCAAATGTCTAAATGAAAGAAGATGCATGTCTGCAATAACAGACAAATAACATAGGCCATGACAAATCCTTTAAACAAGGAAACTTCTTGGAAATATTTATCACATCATACAACATATCCTGAAGTTATTAAGCTCTAAATGTGGTGAAACAAAAATAGCTCAGTCAAAATCCCCTAAAACATATATCCCTTTTCTCCTATCTTGACATGAATAAAGCCAGTGATTAAAACACTTTTCATATGCCATAAAGAAGAGAGATTTTGTGAAATATGAAACTGTTACTCACAAACAAATATACAGCATTACTATGTATACATGTATATACATTAATAAATAGTGGGAGATGATTTAATATTAAATAACATGCCAAACAAAGGCATTCACCAAACAAAGGCATTCACAATACTAAGGCCTAATTTATTGCCAATTTCCATTTTCACCTCAAACGATGGATCTACTGCTAAAGGACATTCAGCATTAACTTGACAAAGCACAACTTCTTCATGATCTTGAGTTTCTGAATTCTCTTGAACTTGAACGGAACCAGATTGCTGTTCTGTTGATGTTGGAGATTCGCTGTCACTACTTTCAATGTTTACAGGTTGAGATTCCTGCGAGTTTGTTAAAAGGTGTCCACCACCACTTGAAATACCAACAAGAAATGTCTCTATTCTTTGTTGTCTTGATACTTGATGACTAGCAAATCGACTTAGAGAACGAAGATCTCTCAAAATGACAGATGCTTCATTTTCTACATTTTTCAAATGTATATACCCGGTATATTGGTTTTCCAAACTATTTCTATGAAAATTCGTCTGTGTATACACTGCTGTCTGACCAAGAATTAATTCTTGCACTTCCGGATAGTTCACATAATTCGTATTCAAATAACTGTTGAGATCGATACGCAACAAGCTGAGCACAATGGCAATCTGTACCAAGCCGTCAGTGAAATACTGCTTCAGTCGCATTTCGCACCGTCCTTTTGCTGTATAATGTTCCAATAGTATCACTTCTTCCACTACTTTCCAACACAGAAGAAAAATGAATCAGTCTTTTATTTTTAGCATCAATCTTACCACCACATTTTGACTTCGATCATGGGTAAACAAAGCAGATTGTCAAGATATATGGCGGCCACCGCACGTGCGAAGACGTGACGATTTCTAATAATCATCTCATTTTTCGCGAGAATTGAGAATCCGATTCTTTGAGAATAGGCTAGTTGAATGTCGAAAATACTTGAATTCCTATATTATGAGATGATGAAACGACGAGAATGTTCTTTTAACAGGAAGCGGACGCTTTCATCGAAACAACAGTGAACATGCAGAATTGATTGTGACGTCAGGATTGTTGATATGCGCATGGGCACAAACACCCAATGCGAAGGTCACATCCGGGTCACAGAGGTGCACCAAACTGACCAAAATATGTACACTTAGGTGTCATATACTATATTTACATTTTCACGGTGTAGAGAAAAATAATTTCACGACCACTATTTCAATACTTTTATCGAAAAACAATATTTAAAAAGAAAAAACACCCACGACGATTCAGGACTGCCCTGAAGATCAGATCTGGACAATATCCAATAGATTGGCACAGGGCTAAAAACAAATAAAAAGAAAAGTATACATGACATATAACATCTAAAACCAGTAAATTATACAAACCCCATTTGGCGGGTTATTCCCGTGAAGACTGATAGGTTGTGTTTCCATCATTTTCAACGGCTTGACTTTAGCAATAACAGGTGCCCTAATAGCCGTATTTCAGAGCACTCACTTCCAAATGTTCTTATAATGTCCCTGTACAGTTGAAAGTTAAAATCTCAACAAATTACTTGAATTTTACTCCATGTGAATAAAATCGTAGATGAAACATATTCTCCGTGAATTCATTAGAGACAGGTTATTTACATCGCCACACATTATCTCCGACATGCCATAATGTGTGTGTGTATTGAAATGTGCTAATGTATTTAGCCTGGTGTGCGAGCGATACGTGTGATTGGCTGAGCACTAACCATGTGATTGTATAGGTAAAAAAGGACTGTACCGTGTCTTCTGTTTTCAGACTGAGCTGAGAGACTGGATATAGAAATATATATTTATTTATTTACAAGGAAATGGAGGTATATTTCTACAAGATATGTTTTTCTTTTTTTTTTTAAGTATTAAGGTTTGAATCGCATGCAAAGCGCATGGCGACTTGTGAATGCGTATCGACCCGGTACTTCAAACATTTTTTTTAATATAAGCAATTTTACTTAAAATCTGTCACAAAGCCTCCATAGTTGATAAATTTTGAATTCACATTTTCAAGTGATGGACAATATTTTTAGATGCAAGAAGAGTTTCCTAAATTATTATACACATGTATTGTATTTATCTTTTATAGAATAGAATAGAATATATTTATTCAACCAATTTGAACCCACATAGGAACATCATGATACATAGTGTCCAAAATCACATAAACAAAGGATAACAAAAGAGAAAATAATATTGAGTTGCATGACATACTGAACAGAGCTATATATAGGAGCGGCATACTAATTACGTTTTATTAACTCTGAAAAACGATATCATTCACAAACAAATCCAATACACAATTATACACGAGAGAGCGCAAAATCAAATGTACAACATGGGGTGTTTAATTGGGGGGGGGGGGGGATAAATACACAGTAATGTTAACACATCCCGGCCATGACTTAACCTGTGTTTTTTTTTTTTAACATTAAATATTTGTAAATTACACGACTCTGACGCATTTCAGTAAAATTCCCTTCGACTTGCACATACCAAGCATAATATTTTTGCATGTCATTAATTTAATAATTTTTTATCAAGTAAACGTATTAACTTTGAAATTGTCTGAATGTGTTATTTTCAAAATATGTATACAAGTTCGCAGTGATTACCATAATTATATGTAAAGAAATTGTAACAGTGGATGAACGGTACATATGAAATGTACTTATATATATCCGCATAAAATCTCGCCTTCCGCTGGTCTGCGGTAGTCTTGACAGGTGTGATGATCGAATTTATGTCCAAGACATCATTTCGTCCACGATGACCAGTAAAATGGTCAAGATTTATTGCGACATTTTGGAGACTATATGTGCATGTCAGTCAAAGGTTTGATTCCTTCACAGTCATAAATTTGCCAAACTTATTTTTTATTTTTTTATTTATTTATTTATTTATTTATTTTTGCAAGTCGTTATACATTTATACATAATTATAGCAATCTTAAATTTTTACTAATAACGAGAACTCTAAATCAGGCGGCATATTTAGCAGTTATAACAATTTTTTATTACGGGTATCCATGAAAATTTTAGAGAATAACAGCGAGACAATTTTAAACGCCCCGAATAGATTTAGTGATTTCCAGATGTCGTCCTTTCTAATGCGTTTTTCAGCATGTGACCGTGATTTTTTTTTTAATAAAGTAATTTCATCTGTTTTCGAAAAAAGTCTTGCGTCATAATTTCGACTTATTTAAAAGAAATATTTTCACCATAAACGAAATTTTAAAGTAAAGTTCACTTCATGCAAATTCTTGTATGATAATGAGATTAAAATGTTGATTTCATCTTGTCATTTTCTCTTTATATTTATATAAACATGTGCATTTTTAAGGACTACAAAATGAAGTACAAAATACCAGAAAATGTGCACATTTTAAGATAAAAACAGATGCATTCAACGATTAACTTGTACCCTGATAATAGAACTTATCATTGATCGTCCATAACAGTTCATAAAACTGCATTCTAGTTTGGACGCTGCACGTGAATTTCAGATGAAATGTGGAAACTTACAATTTGAATAATTGGGCACTTTTATTCATGGAATAAAACAAAAACAGCAGGTCTAGCCTGTCTGCAATATTTATACATACTTGAATTATTAATCAAACGCTTTGATATATTTTTTTATAATTTGATATAAAACTAATCACATACATGTATATATCAGTTGGTTACTGACATGACCTTGTCGTACATCTGTGACCTTGACCTTTCAGGTGGCATGGCGTTTCCATCTTGTAACCTTAAAAAATTATGGACAGAGACACACAGATGTAATCGAGGGGGGGGGATAATTAATTAAAATACTTTCTCGATCCGCTCCTATTTTACATTGTCGCTCAGCGACAATTCAATTTTATAAAAGTGGATGAAGACCTAGTTTTCATCAGATTCCTTATATTGATTCGATTTCCTGAGGACATAATATTTTCGAAAACAAAAAAAGTTAAAGATATTGCATGCATTTTTGAATTTTCCGTGGGTATAATTAGCATGGATTCTCTGATGTGAGTGGCGGATATACAGAGGAAGTTAAATGTACCCCCCTCCCTCCACTTTTCATCAAAAATGTTAAAAATTTTGCCATGCATTTTAAGGTCTTTGGACGGAAAAAGTAAAATCTGGGATCGCAAACTTGGCCCGTTAAAAAAGTTCCTGGATCTATATATATAGTTTGACAACTTGACCCACTTCCACGTTGATTTCTAAGCACCATTTTGAAAAACTTGCCACACTGTGTAGAAATGGTTGACTTTTTATTTGGTTGTTGATTTATGAAGCCAAACTCAACTCCTGGTGGATCCCGCAAACTGTTTTCTATATTTTGGCTCATTTTTCACAGGTTAATTCTTCTTGTTGGATTTTTAAACACACCACCATCCTAATAATTGCGCGTGAAAGACATTTTTTACCAGCCCTAGATCGATTAATGTTCCAAGTTGGCGCTGATTGCAATACTTTTATTTGGGATGCCGGAAAAAAACAACATAAAACGGGTATTGACTTTAGAAATGTGGAATACTATATATATATATATATATATATATATATAATATAATATACATTAGCTGCGCAGATACTGCAGTTCTTTAAGAACTTCCAAAGAGCTATACAAAATACCATTTCAATTATGGGAGGGTAGACGGTTGGGATACACCCCTTTTTTCTCTCTCCAAATTGCCAAAATTAACGAACATTTCGATGTTATGAACTCGCCAAACCTGATTTTGCAAAGTTTTTTGACTAAATTTTGTTTTCTTTCGAGTGTTAAATATTATGCTAAATATCCCTATTTTGTATTACATTGTTACCTATCAATGCCAGGGGGATGTGTATTGAAGTAAGTATACAATAAGTATATGGTTACTTTTGTCACCCGTCTGAAGGACGCCCTGGATTTATCCTTATAGCGGACGAAAGCCGACTACTGATATAACCGTGGTACAAGGTGACAATGTTGGCTTCTATTTCACCGAAGCTCGTGAATCTACCTCGCTGTCGCCCTGGAAACGCCCTCGCACTATCTACATCGGTAAGAGAAGGAAACTTTTCCAGAGATGTATGCAAATTAGTTTCCAATTCGACTTAAAGGTTAGGTGCACGCAATGTTGTTTTTTTTTTCTTCTTCAAAGATTGAGTTCGGGGTGTAAATGGCCTTCCGCCCGCCGCTCACTGAATCGACCAAATCCAATATGCGACTAGTGGTCTACCATTGATAGTGCAGTTAATTTTTTTTTTTACCTTATAGTTGATACAATCAATTCCGAGAGCTGCCAGAATATTTAAATGACGCAAAACCTGAGGACTGCTCCCTAAGAAGAATGAGGCCTTTGTCCTAGAATGGATAAAACCCATATTTTGGCCTTGAACGTGTGCTAACAATAAATATCATTTTAATTCAAGGCATCCAGATCTTGATTTGATTCTTTTCTTTTGATTGACTAAATGTATATATGTCGTCAAGTGGTTTTCAAACCAAAGAATATATTAGTACACTTAAACAATACTGCATATTGATTTTTCAGCTCTTCAGTCCTAAACTAATATGAAAATAAAAATCTACATATTATCTTGAGCCCCCCCTCCCATAGAATTAATTATTTTTGCATTCTCTTTAAATGAACACTAAGACCAATGTAAAATAGAATTACTTTTAGCTTCCGCAATATTCGCTGAATTAATAGCTATATCGACGTTGTTGATGTGTTTCATCACGCAAAAACAATTCTTGTCTTTTTGTTTCTCCCCGCATCGCCGTATTTGTAAACTAATGCGCGTATTGAATACATAACTTTTTTAAATTGAAGAAAATAGATTTCATTTTTGAAAATTACATGGGGATATAACTGTTGAGCTCCATACTAGCCTTCTTCTTAACACGCCTCGTGACGTATTAGACGTGATCAAAAGCGCCGACAACGCGGCCTCGTGACGTATGTAGACTGATAGGTGATCAAAGCGCCGACAACGCGCCTCGTGACGTATGTAGACGTGATCAAAGCGCCGAACAACGCGCCTTTTGACGATATGTAGATGTTGATATAAAAGCGCCGACAACGCGTCTCGTGACGTATGTAGATGTGATAAAGCGCCGACAACGCGCCTCGTTGACGTATGTAGATGTGATCAAAGCGTCGACAAACACGCCTCGTGACGTATGTAGATGTGATCAAAGCGCCACAACGCGCCTTCGTGACCGTATGTTAGATGTGATCAAAAAGCGCCGACAACGCGCCTCGTGACGTATGTAGATGTGATCAAAAGCCGCGAACAAACACACTCAAGAAATCTACCGGCGTGAAGCGTTGCAGTTTCTTATTTCATGTTTTTCAAAAAATGAATTTATTATTTTTTAAATTATAAAGACAAATAAATTCGGATCCACGATCGAGTCTGTTCAATTAACAAAAAAATGTACTAAATTATCGTACACATCCACAGTATATATATTAACTAGTAGGCCTACTTTGTGGATTTCAGTAAAGTCTTGCAGACCTCAATCAATATTTACAAGGATATTAACAGTTAAGAAACTTCTTTTAGTTTAGTGAACCAATGCACGTTGGTGTCTCTGTAAACACAGAGAGAAAAAATGTGAGTGTAAACTACGAAACTAGGGCCCCAACGAAAATAAGGCGTAACAGATAGCTTAAAATTAACCCCAAAAATTATTTACAAACCTTCTAACATTGTTGGAATAATGGAAATTAATGACGTCAATAAATGTAAAAATATAGTGTTTGTTACCACTGTCACGAGGGTTCAAGGTGTATGGCATTTTGCAATGGCAAAAATATAAATTTCCTAATGTTAAGGATTTTTTGTCTCAGCATCTAAAACCAGTTACACCTGTGAATACAAGATGTGTATAAGGTGAAAATGGTTATGTCGGAGGACGTGTTTAATTACATATAATACATGATAATGTGTATTGCTTTGGTACATTTCCTCCACGATGGTTGACAAATGAGATTCTGGTACGGTTTTACGTCAAATCTGTACGGATTTAGCAAACCAGAAACTTTATCAAACTTAATTCACCGTGAAATTTCTACCTAGGTGGATCCCCAGGTATATTGAGAAATGGGACTTAATGCACACGGTCTGACAAAGACCCCCATTGTCGCGTACTCCGAAATATAATAAGCAAATCTCAAAATACACAGGTAACAAAGTAACGAAGAGACAAGGGTAAATCATTAGTGTTATAGTATCCATCAGCATTACCTAAACTTCCGACAGAAGCTAGAGTTCCCCATTTACCCTCATCCGGTCATCTTAAGAAGAAGCAGAGGGAAGAATTTCAAAAGCCGGGACGGAAGAGAAGGCGAACGCCGTGGAGTCTAGCGTGTGGGAGGGCCCGTAAACGCAGGCTGTGGATATAAATTTTCGAGATGGAGTCAGTTTATTAGCAACAAATACCGATGGCGATAGAACTGTATTATTAAAGCAGGTTCATTTATTAAACTGCTCTTGCGGGTGGGCAAATTTGTAGTTTAGAGATACTGCAAGTAATCTTTTCGCGACTTAGATGGAGGAGAGGAAGAGAGACGTGTTGATGAGAGAGAGAAGAGAGAGATCGAGAAGGAGAGAGATGAGAGCGAGAGAGAGAGATAATGTGGAAATGGTAGTTCCGCAGTGCTAGTTTGACCAAATGGCGACCCCGTTTTGAGCTACTTACACTTTTTATATTATTAACATATATGGGAGCATGATTCCAAACACAGCACACATGCGCAGAATGTGTTGCTGCTCTTGGAATATTAAAGCCGAGGGCCCCATGTCACAGGCAGGTGTTGCCACAATTAAAGACCCCTCCCTGCTCAAAGGAATATAAGCCTTTTTGCCAGCACTTCACTGGCAATATGGTGACGTCTTCATACTGAGTTGAAAAAA
>CAJDSM010013709.1:23857-44800 GCA_903981925.1 Ostrea lurida | reverse complement strand
ACTTCATTACAACCATAAAATATCACAGCACAAAAGAACAATTTGTTTATACATGTATATATATGATCATTGATATAAGAATTAATCTTAGTATTTTTTCGGGTGATGCAGTATCACCGAATTTTAGACGGCTAATAAGACTCACCAATGCGCCTTTCGCAGCATTGATGAAAGTTTTTACCGGTCTTAAAAATATTGGTGATAACCTGCCTAATCATCCGAACAAAATATTAAGATTTACTCTTCTTATCATTTAAGGTTATATTACAACAACAAAATAATGTTCATTAAGACTTACTTGTGTTCAGGTACGTTGGACGAAAATCCCTCAATTCTATAAAAGTGTTTAACCAATTGAGACATCGGCTCTAGGTGTTTATCACGTTGAAATAAAATTAAATGATATTATCATCCTCCAGAATGATATAGTCAATTTCATTGGTCTAGGGCTGTTCACATGAAGGGAGATAATTCGTGATGTCTCCCTCATGTGCGGAGTGACAACTGTGTTGCCTCCCTTTAGATCATAATTAGTGCAGAAAACATTACGAAATGTTTACACTTGCCCCATTCTATTATGATGTCACAATCGGAAGCTTTCCGTCTTGTTTGTTACGATCTTGACGAAGTTTTACATATTAAAATATCAAGTCAAGAAATGTGTTCGATAGTTTTTGCTTTGTGTTTTTACTTTTTAGATTCTTCAGGATAATAAAATTAATATGGACTTTTAAGAAGAGAGACATCACAAATAATCAGGTCTTAGTAGGTTTTCATCCTCGGGAGCATAGGCGCCCTCGGGTGATAACCCTACTACGACCTGATAATTTATGATGTCTCTCTGCTAAACAGTCCATAACTGTATAATATTGAACTTGACTTCACAGTATTCTAATGTTTTGTTTCACACATTCCTCAGACCTGAATGGAAAACTTAATTATTAGAACATCTGGAATCCAAATGATGACACATAATTGTAAATGACATGTAACAGTGACACATACCGGTAATGTAACTTTGCACTGCTAATGACATAATTATAAGTTGCATTGCTTGCTATATCCTGAGCAATTGACAGTACAGCTTCTATATTTCTAGCAACTNTGCTTGCTATATCCTGAGCAATTGACAGTACCGCTTCTATATTTCCAGTGACCTTAAAGCTGCAAGGAAATATACAGTGACCAATCAAAATACCCATGTCTGCTGCTGATTTCTGCCCTGAATCCTACCTTGTCTTTGCCAAACGGGAGGGGCTCCCGGCTGTACATTTTCTCTCTGCCGTCGAAGACCGGCTTTTGCCCTGAGAAAATTCTGGGTGTGTAGGCATTCACCATTGTCTCCACTATTTCTCTGAATGATAAAAAGAGGCAGGTCTAAAAACAACTGGGAAGCAAAATTGTCTGATANGTGTGTAGGCATTCACCATTGTCTCCACTATCTCTCTGAATAAAAAGAGGCAGATCTAAACACAACAGGGAAGGCAAAATTATTTGATGATAAACTTGAGATATCAACAGATCTTAAAACCAAAGTACAGGCAAAATTTTGTATGATGGACTTGTGAGACCCCACTTTTAGAGTAAGACTGATGACTTAATCCACAGGCTTCCTAATCAAATTTCTCAGTCAATTTTTCAAATTCTCAAAGATATTTAGAATGAAAATTGTATTTAACACGAAAACAGTCAAGTCGCAAATGCAAAAAGAGCTATAAACTGCAAAAGGGGAGGAGTGTTATCTTAAAAGAACTTCAATTTCATCTATTTTGCATAATTATATTTTCCTTCATTCATCTTGACAAAAAATGCAAAATAAATTGGGAATTTATGATTACAAGATATTCAAATATTTCCTGTTTTCAGCTGCCATATGGCGTTAATTTACTGATATTTTGACAATTTTAATCCCATACCTCTAAAACAACATCAACTGTACAAAATTTTACTTAGTTCTAAACATACTATATAATAGACTCAACAACATAATGCTACCAGACCAATGAACAAATACAGTCGAACCTCGTTATCTCAAACACTGATATCTCCAATACCATGAATATGTTGAATTGATTTAGAAAGTCCCAACCACTAATTCTTTAAGTATTTTACCCTCGATATCTCGAATCCTCGGATATCTCGAACATTTTTCTCAGTTCCA
Organism: Ostrea lurida; assembly: GCA_903981925.1. Taxonomy (NCBI): domain Eukaryota; kingdom Metazoa; phylum Mollusca; class Bivalvia; order Ostreida; family Ostreidae; genus Ostrea; species Ostrea lurida. The sequence continues at coordinate 42,639 of CAJDSM010013709.1, read as the reverse complement.
TTGAGTTCGAGATAACGAGGTTTGACTGTAATATAAAATGAAAATCAGTGATGTTTGTGATTCCTGACATCACAGAGATTCACCGTAGGTTTGAATACATGTCTCTCTCCAGATGTCCATGAACGTGCAACATGTGCAATACGGTATTCCTGTTATGTGTTCCATCAGATGAGGTTCGTATCGAGAAGCATACAATCCCATCACCTGTTCACTTACCTGTTGACTCTCCGTGGACATTTCTCCGGTACAATGGCTATGTTATAGTGGTGGATGAAGCCCTTGGGGATGTTGACGTGGAAATGATTCGCTCGGAGAGCGATCGGTTTTCCCTCCCGTCCGTGGTCTGGTCTGAGGGGGCAGATGAATTCTCCAGCGTTTCCATTGGTTGGTGGTACTGGGGGTGGGGCTGGGGGTGGCTGATCAGCTGGGTGGGGTGGAGCTATACAAAGAAAAACAGCTTGAGGGGTTAATTTAGCTGGGGAGGGGGGCGCGTAACCCTTTTGGAAATACAAGCAGGTTTGTGACCGTTGCAATGCGACACACCGCAGGGGAAGATGAACATTTAAACCCTGCTATATGGTGGACATAGATGCTTTAGAAATTCCCTCCTTTTCCATTAAAATTTTTTATTTACTTCAAAATCTGGGTATGGGGTAGAAAACTAAAATGCATTAACGATAATTATCACAAAATTTGGAAAAAACAACAATGGAGCATTCAGAGACTACAGGGTTCAGAAAAGATAAACTCAGAGCAATCAATACACCCACCCACCCTACCCCACTAAAACTGAGCAATCATTACGGCCACCCCCTACCCCACTAAAAGATCTTGTGTCTGGATCCAAATTCTTACAAGTGACAGGTTTTAAAAAGTTACTCGACTTCCAAGGCCTGGCCCACCTTTTGAGAATTTTTTTCTTTACAAAGATTACCGAAGAACTATGCTACACACGGGAAATATTACCAATCCAAACGAGGGGAATGTACTACGCTACTAATCCATAGGACTACGCTACACGTGGGGAATGTACTACGCTACTAATCCTCCGACTACGCTACACGTGGGGAATTTCACTAATTCAGGAATAAAGGACTATGCCACATGGGATTATGTAACAAGGAATACACGGTATGAAGATATATCATAATATCCTTTATCTCTACAGGGGAGTATAATCACTTCACAAAACTAGTTCAGTGTTGTCCTGAAAACAATCAAAGACAGCAGTAATATACAATGTAGAATAGAAAAGAGAAGGAAAATACATGCAATTTTACAATTTGAAACATTTTTCATTATTTAGATAAACATTATGAAATAAGCAAATACAAGAAATATAAATATTTCTAAAATTAAGCAAAAATTCAAAAAGTGAGCGCGTTAAACAGATAAAGATCTAAAATCATCAGACATCATTTGTTTACCACATGAACTTAATGTTTTTCATATAGAGTAAAATTGTGACGATATACAGTGTAAGTTGGTGTTTGACGTCCATGTGAATCATTTTTGTTGGTTCTAAAAATTACATGCCATATGAAAAGCATGATAAACACCTGCCTTGATGACAATGTATGGAAGCCGACTAGGTCTCGTATCGGTGTGAACATCAACTCATTCTCAGATATTTATCATTGGAATATTACGCAGGTAAAACACTCGAGATTGTCTGTATGGGACACCTTAATTTAGTTGAGAAGTCAGATGTGGATAGACTTATAGCCATACCATTATACAGCCATCAAAGACAGAAAAATTCAGTATCAAATTCAACATTCCAGAAATAGAAATTTTATCAATCTTTGTTATAATTCTTACCCTCATAAGACTCTTAAATCCAACAAATATGCAAAAAATGAAAGAAAGTTACTGAACAAAGTTAGAATTTTTTTTTTAAAAATTGTGCAAGTAAAAAAATGCAAACTGCTGTAAACGTATTATATTGAATGTGTATGATATTTAGTAAAAATGTCATTTGACATGGACTTGATTTAGCAGATGTTCACCCTCCCCCCCCCCCTTTTGTCCGTCATAATGCATGCCCCTGTTGGTGTACTTGATTTAGTGGAAGTAGTCTTCCACCAAAATCGCTAAAATAAATCCACCGTAGAATATAATATGCTTACAGTAATTTCTTTGAAAATTTTGTTACAGTTCTCCAGAAACCAACTTACGTTCGGGTGGCGGAACAGTCGTAAACGGACCGAAGGAAAGCGGGGTGGACCCTGTAAATAAAATCACGATTAATCAACCAATCAGACAAAGCGCTGCAATGTGAGGGGGCACCTGTTCATTGTTAATCTCCCTCTCATCTCCCACGTGTGCAAGACTTTTATTTTCATAGTTTGAGAAATTCGTCGAGAAAATACAAATTGGCCGTATGGTAGACAAGTGGTCTGGATATATTTCTATAATTTTTGCCATATCTCCTTATGTGTCCTAGAGAAAAAAAAATAAAAACAGGCAGAAAAATGAATTTTCCTTTCATGTTCAGACACGTTAAACTTCTATTTTTCCATCACGATATTGTCATAATGGAAATACAAATGCCTCCTCATCAAATCATCCACAATTAATATGATAAAAATTCATACAAAATTTCAAGTATTTGAGGAAAATTCATTTTTCATGCATTTCTATTCAACATCAGGGATTTGTGGATGTCACTTTTCATGAAAAAAAAACAACCATATTTGCATACATGTAACTTTCACANGATTTGTGGATGTCACTTTTCATGAAAAAAACCCAACATATTTGCAAACATGTAACTTTCACATTGTTTGAAACTGCTTACATCTGTGAGAGTATTAATCTTACCATGCATGCACCTTTCATATTGAAGTCTCACAGCATAACACAATATGGAAGTAATTCTGTGCTTACATAGTTAATGTTTCCTAGAATAATATTACAAGCATATCACATTTGTTAAACAACTCTGCAACATATGAAAGCACCCTGTGAAGAAAAAGGCTTAATAATTTGATTAAAAATAGCTCATTGCCCGTTAATAAGCATGTATCTGATACATTCTGGAGTAGTCGCTACTAAATACTATGTGACGCTGGTTTTCAGCATACATATTCACTGGTTTGTAATGCATAGTACGGGGAGCCACAAGTAGCTTACAGACAGCAAATGTTATAGCCTATAACTCAGAACTAAAATATATTTGACGTACTTGATTGTCACCAAAGATCCGATCAAAATGACCCGCCTGAAATTAAGTATCCCGCCTACTGTCACATTGACGTTTTGGCAAATGCGTTTTGAATGGGTCAGTTTCTATTGTTTCAATCATCAATGCATGCAGGCGAAAGGGGCGTGACAACAAAACTGTCCATTGAGTCTCAATATGTTGGCTCAACCAAATGGGATGCAACTTTAAAAGCTGGGGGTCTCCACTGCAACTTCAAATTTGTTAAATAGCTGATTTTAGAGCATGAACTATTTACAACTGTGTAAACAAATTCAATGGTGGAGTAGAAAATAAAGGGGGATAATTTACGTATTCTCAGACAGGAGTCCATTTGCGGTGACACCACAATACATGGTTTTCCCATCGTTGCTGAGGACTAAGCTGGTTATACTTGCGAATAAAAACAAAAAGCAGCGTCTATTCATGATTGGAAAAAAAGCACTGACTAGACCAAAATATCTAGTTAATGTGGGTAGAAGGTCGAGGAATGTCTACTAATCGAAGGCAGACACTGGAGATTCTAACATCCAACTCCCACACCATTTCCTTCTGAATGATCGAAAATTTCCGTAAGGAAATAATTTCATAATGATGTTTGAAATTTTAATAAAAACAAAGGTCAATCATGCGATCAGACTTGTGTACATACTGTCCACTCAGTGGAATAGTCTCATCACAGAACAATCAGGGAGAAATCAGATTGTTATCAATCAATCAAATCATAAGTGATGTTCTATTTGGAACTACGACCTTGTTCTAAAAATATCATGTTCATCGTACAGTCGAACTTCGTTATCTCGACTCGATTGGACCCAGATAAAAGTTTGAGAATCTGGTGATTTGAGAATACTCGAGGTAAAAAATACTCAGAAAATAGGTTTATAACTGTGTGACCTCTAAATTCAGTCGACATTTCATTATCATGGTAATTCGAGATATCAGGTATTCGATGAGTACAGAAAGTTTCAGAGCTGTAAATGAAAGTAAGTGTTGGAGTAGACAGGGTCGACGCCATAGACATAGTTTTTTCTGCACAAGTTGCAGTGAACATCATTTTTCTATCAAGACAAAGCCGCATTAGGAAGTATCAAGGAGAGGGGGGAGGGAACAATAGTTGGGAGGGTGTAAAACAGAACTCCTGACAAGAAAAGGTACAGGATTACTGTAAGAATTAAATACTTTTTAAAAAGCGGAAGACAGCACAGTGGGGGGGGGGGGGGGGGGGGTGTTAGAAATAAGAAATTGGAAGGGCAAAACTAACTCCAGAAAAAAAAATTCCAAGATTTTCTAGATGTGTATGTAATTTCTAAGCCTAAAGAAATGGGAATGGTTGTTTCTACTATGGACCTGAAACCAAGGACGAACAAGTGTAATATGCTTATTGAACACCACATGAAAGATACCCAACTAGGAAATAAACGGCAATCTAGTACTTTCCTCCCTGACTGGTAAGGCTGTATATGACAAAATTTACATTCCACCAACCAAAGGATTCATGCTTCCCCCCATTAAAGTTCATTTATTTTATGACAATTAACAAACAGTTCTATCACTTCATTGGCTTGGATATTGGTGCAAAAGGGTCATAGATAGGTGAGAAATTGGACTTTCCTGAGAAAACCCATGTCCAAGTTGGCAACCACAATACCCTCTCACTTGTCACTTCTACTGATGTTGAGGATCAAACTCAAGTCGCAGCAGTGAGAAGTGCATTAATCACTATACACTACACAAACACCTCATTATCATTGAATCTAAATCATCGTAAAGCTATATACACAATTCAGTAACACCAATCAATATAAATACATGTACAGAAGATACCATGTACATTCAATGCATACATTATTATCATACTCTGTAATTTAGTTCAGTGTACAACTACAGTCAAACCTTGTTATCTTGAACTCGATGGGACCAAGAAAAAAGTCCGAGATATCTGTGGATTTGAGATATCGAGGGTAAAAATACTGAGAAAATAAGTGACTGTTCGACATAACCATGGTATTCGGAGATAAATGTTTAAGATACCGAAGTTCAACTGTATCACATTTAATTTAATACTCCACACAAACACCTTGGTAGCATAAGGCTGGGGAAATAAATTCTTATTCAACCAGCTCTTCTTTTCTCAAAAACCAAGCTAAAGACCTGAAGTTTTTAATCAAATTTTGACTGTTCAAATACAAGAAAATTCAAACTTCTGACTTTGTTTTTCTTTGAGAAATCCAAGCCAGATATACAGATGCATGAATCAATGGTAGAATAAATCAGTAGAGTTTATTCATTTAATTCTATGTTGTTTTATGTAGAGGTGCCATAAATTTCCACCTGCCCAACTCTTCCTTTTTCTTCTCCTCCAACCTGCTCAACTCTTCCTCTCCTCCCCCTCATCCACCTGCCCAACTCTCTCCTTTTCACCTCTCTCCACCAGCTCAACTCTCCCCTTTTCCCCTCTCTCCACCTGCCCAACTCTTCCTACCCCCCCCCCTCTCCACCTTGCTCACTCTTCCTTCCGCCCCCTCTCCACCTGCAAACTCTTCCTTCCCCCCCTCTCCACTAGCTCAACTCATTCTCTCCTTCCCCCCTCTCCACCTGCGCAACTCTTCTTCCTTTTTACTTTTCGTCCACCTGCCTCACTTTCTCCTCCCCTCTCTCCACCTGCCCAACTCTTCCTCCCCCCCCTCCACCTGCTCAACTCTTCCCCCCCCCCCCTCTCCACCTGCCCAATCTTTCTGCCCCTCTCTCCACCTGCATCAACTCTTCTCCTTTTCCCCTCTCTCCACCTGCCCAGCTCTTCCTGTTTTCCCCTCTCTCCACCTACCCAACTCTTCTCCTCTCTCTCCACCTACCCAACTCTTCTCCCCTCTCTCCACCTGCCCAACTACTTTTCTCTTTCCCCTCTCCCACCTGCTCCTTCTCTTTCCTCACTCTCCTTCCTATTCCATCCTCCTGTGAACTCTGTCTCTTTCCTCACTCTCCTTCCTATTCCACCCTCCTGTGAACTCTATCTCTTTTCTCACTCGCCTTCCTATTCCATCCTGCATTTTGCATGAGGCGGACGAATTTCGCCGTAGCAACAACATTGTCAAATGCATTGTGACGTCATTCTAGGACGTCACAAAGAGCAAGTTAGATTATACAAAATAATTAATGTTGCTCAATCTTGTTTCAGCCAGTCAAATTGCTTGTAAGAAATAAAATTAAATTATTGGCTGATAATGTATATACCAGGTAAATTAAGTCCACATTCTATTTACATGTTAATGAAATCTTTTAAACTTTGTACCAAAGCATAAAGTTTAAAAGTTTTCATTACACATGAATAGAATATAAACTTTCTTTATACATGTATATACAATATCAATCATCAAAAATTGCATCTTCAAGAACTATAATATTTCATTATATTTACATTTTAAGGATCCTGTACACTTTGTATCCCTGTGATTCTTGAAGGAGAAGATTTTCAAAGAATTTATCTTATTTCTAAGTAAGAGTTGAATGTTTGTAGATTCATCATAGTCATATTAAAAGGTGATGATGTAAGATAGAATTTAATGTTTGCTTCTGATTATTAGGAATAAAGCTTGTACAAGTTTTGACTTTTCTGAATCAAAAGATCCTACTTGGCACTTTTCTAAACACTATCCTATTTTCAGTTTTAAACTAGAGCTGTCCTGGACTAATACCCCCTGCAGGGCACACTACATAACAAACACAACAGATTAAACAGAAGTTATCTAATCAATGGGTAATTGTTTAGGAGGCGTTGAGGCATGTGTTGGTAAAAAAAATCCTACAGTCCAAACATTTATATCATGTAAAGAAATTGTTCGAGATAAAATTCCTGACAATATGCACATCCCCATCATGTAATCTAACTCTCCACTAAGTTTCATTAAAATCCTACAAGTCATTGAGGAGGAGTTGTGAACAACGCATTGAGTCGCATGTTGGTGAAAGATGCCCAAGTCAAAACATTCATATCTTCCACAAAAATTGTCCGAGATAAAATTCCTGAAAATATGCACTTCTCCATTATGTATTCTAACACTCCACTAAGTTTCATTGAAATTCTGCAAATCGTTTAGGAGGAGTTGCGGACAACGCACTCATGGCACTGACGCATACATTGGTGAAAAATGTGTAAGTCCAAATGTTCATATCTTTTACATAAATTGTCCCAGATAAAATTCCTGACAATATATCTCCATTATGTATTCTAATACGCCACTTATTAATAAGTTTCATTAAGATTCTGCAAGTCATTTAGGAGGAGTTGCGGTCAACACACTGACGAATGTTGATGAAAAATGCCTAGTCCAAATGTTCATGATAAAATTCCTGAGAATATGCACATCTCCATTATGTAATCTAACACTCCACAAAGTTTCTTTAAAATCCTGCAAGTCGTTTAGGAGGAGTTGTGGACAATGCATTGAAGCACATGTTGGTGAAAAATGTTTCAAGTCCAAACAATCATATTTTCTAAATAACTGTCTGATAAATTTCCTGAGAATATGCACATCTCCATTATGTAATCTATAACTCCACAAAGTTTCTTAAAAAGGAGTTATGAACAACAGATGGGGTGAAACCTATATATCCCCTAAACTTTGTTGTGGGGGTATAAAAACACACTGTTCATTCAAATCTTGAGCATTTCTAAAAAGGGAAAAAATTATTGCTAATCTTACATCTCCTTTACTCAAAAAAAAAAAAAAATAAAAAAAATATAATAAAAAAAAATTTAAAATTTTTTACATCATGGATCACACTTTATCAAAAAACAAAAATTGTTAATCCATGAAAAAAAGATGAAACCTATAAAATACCTTGCCTTGATCATCGGGCTCAGCCATGGTCCTTCAAGCATGTGGACATGAAGCCTTTAGATTACCTAACAATGGCTTGTGGCAAAGGGAAATTACCCAGCATACAGTGGTGGAAAGAAGTCCAAAACTGGGAGAGATTTGCAGACGATAGAGGAAGTTGCTGTTATGATGGCATAAAATATATCTTCCCAACTCCCCCTCATTGAGAACCTGATATATTCTATCACTCACATTTCTTCCCCCTAAGACATTCATCAACAATTCATTTTTACAAATATCCCAGTAAGTGTTGTAAGAGACTTATTTTCTTTTATGGCATGTGTATAGATCTATTATCTATGGCCTACAGCTCAGAACTGATTACTGGGTATAAAGTTACATCACATGTACATGTTGTTATAAACTGCAGTATAATAGAACAAAGACATTTGCCCCTAGGCCCCATACTGGACTTTGTTTGATTTCACACCCACACAAATCACAACAAGGGGAATTAGGAAGTCTAAAAATAGAAGCTTTCTGGTCAGTGTCTAGCCCTTATTCTCTTGATGGAACTATGGAGTGACCTTATCTGACTCCCCAGGATGATTCCAAATATAAGCACCATATGTCCACTTTACTAAATTAATCCTCTATACCTGAATTAGAAATATTGTTTATTTACCCCTTTTGACCAACTTAACAATAGCCCTATTATTCTATCAATTTAACCTATTGTTATTACTCTCAAGAAAATCCTTTCTTTTTATTTCAAAGTGAGAAATCTTTAGCTTGTTCATGTCAGCTTTCTTGGGTTTTATGAATGTCACTCTCACATTTTCTTCTGAAAAAAATGAAGATAGTTTTCCAAACCAACAACAACTATTCAGACTGGTGGATAAAATGCAAAGAGGAAACTAAGAAATAATACTGTATTTCTATTCAATAACCTAAGCTAGTATGAACATTTTGAAAGACTTGATGCATTTTTAGTGTTTGATTCACGGAGCCCTATTTTGGGACCGGAACCTCTCAACCATTGGGTTATGAATTCCATAGTTGGAAAATACCAAAACCTCATGGCAAACTGAGTGGCATATATCTACTCTGTGATATCAAGCAATACTGTTATCATCACCACAAAAGCCTTTACCAAGATTATGTAATTCATGACCACCGGATTATCACACAAAGAAAGCAATCCATGATTTGAGCTTTACATGATGATGTCATTCTTGAAACAAAGCTTGGAAAGCAAAAACCCAACACAAGTACTGAATATTTTGCTTTGTTTTTGTATCAATTGAATTTCACATGCAATTCTAACAAATGCTTTGAAAGCACCTTTCTCTAAGAAAGTAATTCAATCTTCTACATGAACTTCAGGTAATATGAAACTTAGAAGAGTTTGGTTGCTAAAGGAAAACCAAGACTTAATACAAGATTTAATTAATTGATATCAGAATTTCATGAAAGAAAAGCAGCCTGAAAAGCTAGGTACAAATGAAAATGGACTATTTCCACAGTATGATAATAAAGTGTTAATTCAACTTTGATTGCAAAGCATCCCCTTGAATAATATAGATTGAAAGGCACATATATGTATATAGCATATTGATTTATATTGATATATGACACATGCAAAATGTGTATCTCACAAAACATGAAAATATTATCTCAAATAGAATAAAACTGTAAAGCATGACACAGACTTTATACTTAAGCTGAAGCAATCAGATTGATCAGTATTTCTCAGTTTAATCAGGCTTAAAATAATATTGTTGTCTTTCTGCAGCCTCACTGACCATACATGTAATCCCCCCCCCCCCGAACACCAAGCATAAAATATGTCTATAAATGTATTAAACTGAGAATCTATTTTCAAATTCCATAATTTGATTGTTTTTGTGACTTTTAAATACTTGATCATTATTTACTATTTTTCTACACAAACCTTGCATATAATGATTAGAAAGATTTGAGGAAATTCAGATGATCACATTCGGTAACACATTAAAATTACAATTAAAGTGATGATATAAGCAGTTATTCGAACATAACATTAAAAAATGTTTTCAAAAGTCAAAAAAGATGCTTTCTGGAAAATTGTTTTTTTTTATTCTCATACAAATGAATGTAATATAGGATGTCTATAGGGCCTCTAGTCTTGTGATTGAATTTTTGTTTACTTTTACTTCCTTTGAAACATCATCAAATTCAAAAGACATCAATTAGCATTGACATTTATCTATGGATTGGTTTCTTTTGACCTATTTTGGACAACTTTTGTCAGTGATCTGTCAAGCATATTGAAGTCCAGCAGTATGGAAATTGACTGTGCAATCAAAACAATGGATTTTAATTTTGGTGAATTAACTGTTACACTGAATTAAAGGACTAGACATGAAACTTTACACAAGTTATCATTTCGCGTGAATTTATATGTACAGGCGTGACAGCATAAATAGGGTTGAAAAAGTGTGCAATTCTTTGTACAGTCTGTACATAACACATGTATGTCACTGACCCTAACAGGACTCAACATTAATTTAAATGTCCACTTGTCCATCGGACAAGCTGCCACCAAAATTGACCAAATGTTACTTGTCCGAATGTCTATTTTACTTGTCCGACTCTGAACAGATGTAAAGTTATCATTAGCTTTAATTTCAAGACTGAAATAGTTAAATCTATATAATATTTAGTTTTTTTGTTGTTGATGTAAAGCCAAACTTAACTGTCTCAATGACTAGTTCTCATGAGTATGAAGACTACCTATTGATCTTCAGAACGCTGGCACGCCTGTACCAAATATATGTCCGCGCTCACTTGAATTTTTTGCATTATTGACATTTTGGAAACGATATCATAATCCGCGTTAAAATCATATATCATTGGTTGGTTGGCCCAGTACTTATCCAGTCTGTTCTTAAATGTATTCAGATTACTTTAGTTTTATATTTGAAAGTTGCAATGAAGAAAAACTTGCTACAAATTATGAACATCAGCAATATCTTTTTTTTTATTCAAGTCAAAATGTTCTACAAATATAACAAGTACAAGCTTCAAAATTTACTTAAATTGTCCGATCTGACAATTGCATTCAGATTTCAGAAATCTTTTTAAAAGTTCAAACCCGAAATTGCCCGTCAAAATTCAACCATAGTTGACCATCGTTACCATCGCTCGCCATTTCCAACAATGGTTAAACTATGGTTGGATGTGCTTTACACCATAGTCAACTATGGTTACCTCGGACTTTCCACCTTAGTGACGATGGTTGACCACCGTCATAAATCAGACCATGGCTGACCGTGCTTTAATCTCTCCTGATTGACCATGGTGAATTTCACAACTATGGTAAATTCAAACAACCATGGTCAAGCCAATGTAAATTAGAATATAATTCCAATGAGACATACAATCTTGAGCTTACAAATACCCCCCCTCTTTTTTTTTTTTAGAGAAGTGGACAGGCATAGGCTACATATGTCTGTCCACTTCTCTAAAGAGAATGACAAAAAGTTTATGCAATGTTCAATCTACCTGATTAGAGTCTAATATTCGACCCCATTTCCAATCCTAAAAAGAGTCTTTTCCCCGAATGTGTAGGTATAAAAAAAATCAAGATCGGCCCACCAAAAAGTAATGACATGCATGCTCCGACGGACCAGTTTTGAAAATATTTCTGGCCCCGATTATGAAGTTGGCGCTAAGAAGACGTATCAGTAAACAAATCGAACAAGAACTGGCCCTGACTTGAATATACTTTGCATATGATGCATGTACACAAAAGAGAGTGTGGGTTCCTATAGGCCTACAGGAGACTACAATTTTATCAACGATGAAGTACGAATGTATGGAAAATATACTACCAGTGAGCTTTGCAATGTTCAAAATGTAGGAGCGTTATTTACAACCCTTAGTTTTACCTTTGATGAAAGTGACGATGAAGATGAACTAGAACTAGATGTGTCGGTGCGACTCGAAAATTTTGCCCCCGCCTACAGTGAAGTCTAATGAAGGGAAATTCGTAAGGGGTGAAATTTGAAAGTTTTTCATATGCATTAACTGTGGCGTATCCATATATATCAAATTTGAGTTGAATGTGTGCAAACCATTGCAGAGATAATGAACGAAACGAAAAATTCTGGTTTTTTTTCTAAGTTCAAGAGGGCTAACTCTCGTCAAATATCATCGGACCATGACCAACTTTGAACTTGACTGCATATTTCCTGTGACATATCCATATACCAATTTGAGTTGAATGTGTGACACCGTTGCAGAGATAATGAACGGAAACGAACAATTTCTGATTTTTTTCTAAGTTCAAGAGGGCTAACTCTGTCAAAAATCATCGGACAGACCAACTTCGAAACTTGACCTGCATATTCCTGTGACGTATCCATATACCAAATTTGAGTTAAATGTGTGGAACCGTTGCAGAGATAATTAACGGAAACGAACAAATTTCTGATTTTTTTCTAAGTTCAAGAGGGCTAACTCTGTTCAAAAAATCATCGGACCATGACCAACTTCGAACTTGACCTGCATATTCCTGTGACATATCCATATACCAAATTTGAGTTGAATGTGGCGCAACCGTTGCAAGAGTATAATGAACGAAACCAATGATGACAGAATGACGGAAAAAACAGGGTTAACCTATATTGCCCCCGGGCCATTTTATGACGGAGGCATAAAAATCAGTATCTAGAGGGATTAGAATACATCTGCCTCTAAATTACCGACAGAATTAGAAGAAAGTGTCGGCTCGACTGTTCAGAAAAAAAAAATGTCTGCATATGAAGAAAGAAAACACAAGATGTGTTTTGTGAAACACTGATGCCCCCGGATTTCCATATGCCAGAGAAAGGGGCTTTGCAAAAAAAGGGATATGCATGTGAAATATGAAAAATCACATCACTTTACCATTTAAAAATTATGGCCAATGTTTTAGTTTTTAAAAGTAGGTCAAACTTCAAGGTCAAAGTCAGGAGGTTCAAACAACATTGGTAACCAGTCGAAAAGGGCTGTCATAAAGGAAAAACACGGTGTAATTATGGAAAAGTCCCACCACTTGCCATTCAAAAGATATGGCCAATGTTCAAAGTTTTTGAAAAGAGTAGGTCAAAACTTCAAGGTCTGAGAGTCAAAAATGGTTGTCATAGACGCAGTAAGAAAAGGGCTTGTCATAAGGGAACACACATGTGTGTAATAAGAAAGTCCCACCACTTGCCATTCAAAAAGTTATGGCCAATGTTAAAGGTTTTTGAAAAGTAGGTCAAAACTTGAGGGTCAAGGTCAGGAGAAGTCAAAAATTTTGGTACCAGTAAAAAGGGCTTGTCAAAAGGAAAACACCACATGTGTAATATGAAAGTCCCATCACTTTGCCATTCAAAAGTTATGGCCAATGTTAAAGTTTTGGAAAAAATAGGTCAAACTTCAAGGTCAGGAAGTCAAAAAATTTTGGTACTAGTAGGAAGGGCTGTCATAAGGAACACACATGTGTAATATGAAAGTCCCATCACTTGGCATTCAAAAAGTTATGGCCAATGGTAAAGTTTTTGCGGCAGGACAAAATGGACAGGGACAGACCAAAAACTATATGCCCGCCGAATCGAAGATTCTGGGGGCATAAAAAAACCGGCATGGTTGAATTTGCCAGCTGAATCAATTTGACTTTGATTTGCACGTGTTGTAAATGCATATATCATCAAGTCTCGTTTGAAGGTGGTAGGAACCATGGTTGACCATGATAAGAAACATGTTTTATTAATGGTGTTTCACCATGGTAGTTTTTTTTTTACGACTAACAATGGTCTACCATGGTCTTCAAAAGCATGGTTATAACCATGGTCGGTCATTTAACATTTTTGTCAAACCATGATCAACCATCTTCATATGACCATTGTTTACCATGGTTACACCATACAATACATGACTTCTAGGGCGACTATATCGGAATATCTTCCCCTCGGTAACAGGATTACGGGAACGCCTTGGAGTATTATGTCACCCTCTGCCTACGGCATCGGGTGACATAACACTCCAAGGCGTTCCTGTCACCTCCGGGAAAATATTCCGGTATGTTGTCCTTGAAGTCATGTAATATATGTATAATGTCGGTCTAAAAAGCTCTCTGGAGCTTATGTTACTTTATTATATATAATTATATGACTTGCCGACTTTAAATAAAGCTTATCTATCTATTAAATTATAATTACGGAACTGGAAAACTATTCGGAATTAGGAAAACCACTGTATTTTTTATCAAAGCATATTCAAAGATGCATTAATAATAGTGAGAAGATTGTGGTCCGAATGTTTCTTTGTGTATACAACTGGTTTGATGGAAATTTTTTTTATTTTATTTATTTCCTTAACCAAAATACCCTAATTTTGACTCATATGCTAGTAGCTCTAAACACAATAATCTATATTTGTTGCCTCATGTTTCCATATTTATTGCTTTGCCACTTCTCACCACAAATTTAGACCTCATCAAATAGAAAGTTAAATATTGCAGTGATTTGCACTCATGCTTTATATAAAGTTTCACGAGAATCACAAGTACTGAACGTTCTCTGTTAGAAATTAAAATACACCTTTATAAAATTATCAACTATTCGTGGACCTTACTATGCGGCGTTGCACCGTATTCAAATGACCTACATGTAAAAGTTGCAACAGCCAAGCCAAAGCCCACAAACAAAACAAAAACAAGCACCTCACTCATGATTCATAAAAACGTAAACAGCTTAGTTTTAAAAGATTAGATATCATTGCATCCAATTTATAATACCTGGTGTTATGGGAAACATTATGACATCTTACGACGAAGGAAAATGGTAAATCAGAAGACGTAAACAAAGTTCTGTCATTTCCATCTTTTTGTCAAAAAATAAAACATGGCGCTCTCTTTCTCAACGATCTTCTGTGCGTTTGGAAAGATACTGCTTTAATCAAAAGCATCTAACAAACGTTGATTTCACATAAATTTTTATTATTTTTGAATTTCATTGTAAAATAAATTCTATTAAAATAAACCTTTGAAAATAAAAACGACAATTGAAGGATTTTTCTATCATTTGCAGCTAGTTTCTTTGCAAATTGCAATTGGGTTATGATTCATTGAGTTTTAACATCGAGATCAAAATACCACAAAACATAATCACACGTGATGGTCATGTGATTGTCACATACAATAATTTCAACATCATCATGAACATGTTCAAGTTTATAGTGCTATTTGCTTGTGTAATTTTTGTTTCGTCCTTGAAAAATGACTGCAGTGTTCCACCAGAATTTTGGTGTAGTTCAGAAGAAATTGCTTCACAATGCCAAGTAAGCTTCCCTTATTCTCGTTAGTGGATATGTAAGAATTTGAAGACTGCTAACTGGGACCCTTCCTAGTGAGTTAGCTTCTGCGGAACTGAGGTTTTCCCCAGTAAATACATTCCATTATTCCAATGAGGTGGGGACTGCTTCCTGACTCCTGTCTCCTGGTTTATCAGGAGTGGTGCATACCCCTTCTAGAGCCGATTGAAATGCATAAGACAGCTAGTCCAGTAGGATTTTTGTGCATAGACAGGTTGGGAACACTTCCCCTATAGCGAGATCATCTCGCTAAAACACGATTATCCCTCTCTAGCGAGAAAAATATATCCCGTTCAATCGAGAAAAACACTGAGGAATTTACATATTTGTACTTCGTGTGAAAAAAAGAAGAAAAAGTGATATATCCGATATTGCTAGTGCAAATATGTAAACCAAAACAAATTAATGTACTCACGATCTGTATTGGGTTTCAGCATCGTGCCTCAGTTATGCAGCAATGTTGATTAAAAATTTCTTGTCCAAGTTCTTAATTCTATCAAGGTAATTCCCGTCATGTCCATGTTTGTCGCACTTATTGAGCAATGTACGGGGATTGCCATTATTTCCACAAAAAGCAGCAAAACACGTGTATATCGGACTGTTTATTTTCTCGCTAGAGAGGGATAATCGCGTTTTAGCGAGATGATCTCGCTATTAGGGGAAGTGTTCCCAACCTGTAGAAGAACATAAAGCCAACACATCCACAATACCATTCATAACATGGAATTCTAAGCTGGATGTAATTCCAGCTTCTAACAAAAACAAGTCTCAGACTCATCTCGGATACCATGGAACTTCCCGGAACTTGCAGAGTGACGATGAGTGAGAATTTTTGAGTTGCTCTCTGCTGCATTTCCTCATGGCAAATGATCCACTGTAAAATCACCCTTAAGAAAGGTGTCCCCTTCAGCATAATCTAGATGAATTGTGTGGCATTAGCATAATCTCTCACAGCTGCATGATGCAAGGATCAGTTACCATAGCCCTCTAACTCCCTGTCCAAATGGCAGGGACACTGTAAGACATAAGCAGCTATATAGATCCTTAAAATTCTAATGAGCTTTCTGCTGATGCAGGAACTCAATTCCCAAAATCAGATCCTTTGAGGGAGCCACACTATATTTCACATTCCCTATGTAAATACCCATGCGACTGCCCGCACTGATGAAACACCCTTTCATTTTCGCCAGCCTGCATGAGAGTAACATTATGTTTGATAGGCCTGCTTGGTCGAAATTCTCCATACTTATGACCCTGGTGCGTAGGCAGTACACCAACCTCTGTACCCTGTGTCCACGCATAAAACCCTGGTGGACGTACCATCCAACACTTCTCTGTACACTGGTCCACCATAGGAATTCCTGTGGACGGTAACACCAACCTCGTAACCTGTAGTTCCCACCAAGGACCTGTGTGGAACAGTACACCATCCTCTGAAACCTGTGTCACGCCATAGACCCTGGTGGACAGTACACCATCCTCTGTACCTGTGTCCACCATAGACCCTGGTGGACAGTACACCCATCCTCTAGTGACCTAGTGTCCCACACCATAGACCCTGTGGCACAGTACACCATCCTCTGTACCTGTGTCCACCACTGCTGACAGTCACACTCCCTGGATTACCATTTGCATCATAAATCTGATAGACAGACACAATTGCCCGATGGGTACAGACAAGTCTCTACAGAGCCCAGAATTACACTGACATGGTATGTCATTCATCTCCTCCTCTACATGGCTATAAATCCCCTCCAGCCCACTTTTCTCTTTGGGACTAGGTTTGCTGAGGATGCTGGTAGTACTGCATCCTGTCCGTAGCTTTCACTACAGTCTAGCTTACAAATGTCTCCATCCTCAGCTCCAAATAGAGTGTATGCACACCGGGCACAGATGGGAAAGCATGTATTGCCAAGGTGAGGACCCAGTCTATCCATTAGGATTCGCAGGCTTGAACAAGGGTTTGCCGAGTCCTAGACAGCTAATATTGTTCCAAAAGTCGGATTTCCCTATCCCACACAAGTAAATAATGAAGAATTTTACTCACAGTTTAGTGTATAAATTCAGGAACTTTGAGAATATTTAAAATTGTCAAAATCTTCATTTGAACTTTAACTCAAAAACTAAGTAGACAGACCGAGGTTCAATTAAAATTGCGACTGCAGGAATAAACCCTATAAAGAAGTTTCTGGCCATCTTAAGCTTGGCATTAATCTGTCAACCATGATAGTAGTGTAGTACTATGCTGGAGACTTGTACTTATTGAGTAAAATTTAATGTTATTGATTTCCTAAGGTAACTGAGCAGTGTCATCGCTACCACCAGTCCACAGCTAACACAGACAATGTACAACTCACGCTGTACTTTGAATCGTTGTGTCCCGACTGCAAGAACTTTTTCCAGAAGCAGCTGACCAAGACTTACAATGATGTAGGGGGCATCATGGACCTGACTCTTGTGCCTTACGGAAATGCCGAGGTAATCTGTGTGTGTGTGTTTGTGTGAGTGAAAAAGAGAGAGTGAATTGTTATCATTTATAGTCAATATACAGTTGAACTCTGGTATCTTGAACACTGATATCTCGATTACCATGGCTATGTCAAAATGATTCAGAAGTCCCAGTCACCTATTTTCTGAGTATTTTTACCCTCAATATCTCGAAACCTCGGATATCTCGGAAGTTTTTTCTTGGTCCCATTGGGTTCAAGATAACGAGGTTCAACTATTTAGACAAAATTTTATCATATTATGACAACAGTTTCACTTGCAATTTACAATGTCAATGCATGTTATATGTACTGTAGATCGCATTTATTTCACAAGACCTTATTTTCATGATGACGCAATGTTTTTATCGATGAGACAAATCTTTTATGAATAATTATTTATTGGGTAGGTCTTCTACATCGAATTTATGAGAACTAATCGCAAGAGACTAGTTTCTAGAAATTATAATGCTCTGGCAAATAAAATGTGATTTATAGAATGTGCATTCATCTACATGTGTTACATTACAGGAGAAGAAGGAGGCTTCTGGACAGTGGAAGTTTACATGTCAACACGGAGAAGAGGAGTGTGTCGGGAACCTGATAGAGGTCAGAAGCTAGTCAGTGTCAACAGTCAACACATTGTAGTATTTACCTTAACAAACACTCAATTTAAACATAGATTACATTTATCATTTACCGGTAATGTGAATTAGTGAACCTGAACATTTCACTTGGATCTATTACTGCAAGCCTGGAACTGAACTAAATTATATATCCTCTTCAAGGGGGAGTCATGACCTTGAGACAATGTTATTGGTCAAAGATCAAGGTCACAATGCACATAGTGGTTTTAACATTGTCCAGGCCATAGCTTTTCATTGAGTGCATGGA
>CAJDSM010013704.1:0-15990 GCA_903981925.1 Ostrea lurida | reverse complement strand
TACTATTCCTATATACCTATTATGGTCCCTTTATTTCATGTACACGTTATATGCAGTGAAATACCGGTATAATAACATAATTGTTTTCATTGGTTCCTCAGTACAGTTGATTTGGTAAAATATGATTTTATCTGGTGCCATATTCATGCATTCAGATCACTGTATTTTGAATATTATTGTTTCTTTATATAATCTATAATACATGTATGTGTCTTTTCCAGTAATTGTTCTTGTTCTTGTGCAAATAACTGTCATTATAAATTCTTTTACGAAACAATTTCAATTGCACGAGGTTATAATAAAACGATTTTATATTCCTTAAGTAATACAATTTTGAAATTGAGGCGTGTTTATTTTCATATAGGTCTCTTAATAAAATTCTTATGACTGGACCTAAATTTGGACTTCTGACGGACAACGCCACCATGTTGATACCGTTCTCATCCAACCACAAGGTGAGTATCTCTAACTAAGGACGGAATGAGTGCAAAAGACACGATTTGTGTTCCAAAGGCTTTATTTGTGTTCCGAAAGCATCGGATTTGTGTTCCGAAAGCATAATTTGTGTTGAGGGTTAGGGGCTTGCTCCACCTTAATGTTGTGATTAAATGAAGCAAACCTGTTGATTTTTAGCATTATTTGAAAGAAAATATGTTTTTAATCTGAGAGGGATCACTCCTTTTTCCCTGCCTAAATCCACAACTGCTTTATACCCATACTTACAGAAACACAAACTTACATACCCATACTTACAGAAACACAAACTTATGAAAATATCCTACAGTATCTCCGTACATTTGAACAAGTGGTATTGCCATCAGCTGCTCACACATGCAAACATTTAAAATATGAAATAAATTCTTTATTGCATTTAGAATTAAAGTATTGAAGTCAATTTGTGATAACAATCCAATGTTAATACTGTATCTTTGTGGCCCAATATTTTTATTCTATCATAGTTTTTTGTTTTTAACTGGTTGGTTGCAAAGTGAAAATAAGAGGAAAAGTTTCCAAATACATTGTAAAGCGAATTAACGTTGAACCATGTACAGAAAAAGATGCGTACCTTCAGTGAAAAAATAGTCCGATTATATTTTCCCCCAACCTATAAAGAAGGATTTCAGTTTTGGCCACACATAAATCATACAAGTAAATTGAATTGATTCAATTATCTCTATAATTTGAATTACTGAAGGCACTTTCCTAGCACAGTAGGTCTACTAGGTTTTTAAGAACTCTCTTTCCAATGTTAACTACTGATAACACTTTCCGGACACAGGAAATATCTTACTTTTAATTCTCTTTCTAATTCGAATTATTGACATACATGCATACGGTGAGAATTGTAAAGACACTATAGAATACTTCTAGCTGTATACTAGTATCCTTTTTCCTGTTACATGCAGCCATTCTGCATTGTACTTTACATGTGAAAGTAGTGACGTAGTATATAAATTATAGTTTTAAAAGCATAACTGAGACAATCTCAATGAATATATTTTANCATTATAGTTTTAAAAGCATACTTAACTGAGACAATCTCAATGAATATATTTTATTGAGTCTTCTTTTATTGGGTATTTTATCTAGAGAGTAATTTCATTGTAAATAATATACATTTTTTTTTTTAGATATAAAATAGCTTTCTTGACTTGTAAATCGTATACAATTGTATACTATGGTGGTCGATAAAATTACGACATCATTTCAACGACAAAAAGAAAAATATGCTAGTATACAATGTCTGTTTGCTCGTGCCAAATCCCGTATTAGCGGCATTATGTACTGACAGTTATGATAAGCAGATGTCATTAACTAATGTATATATTTGGCGAATTGAAAAGTCAAGGCTTAGAAAATGTGCCAAAAATTGACTGAAACAAAGAAATTGTTATCTTATTTATGAAAATATAGGACAATTTCTTTGTTTGTGACTAATGCCAATCGTGGTGTCTTTGTAAAAATGCACTGTGCCTTTCTAGTTATTTAAGGTATATTTAGACAACTTCTCAATTCATTTCATATTTATGTAATTCCATTGATCACTTACTCTTTAAAGGTTTAAGTAAAGCCATCAAACTTCATTCATGGAATTGATCACTTTCGGAACATGAGAGAATAAAAGACAAAGGTTTTTATCAGATATATCTATTCCAGTTATTTCAAGAATGTGGAAACGTGGGTATTAAGCAATCTCTATTCTTAACCACCTTGATTAGTGTGACACTTTAAGATCAGGCGTATTTCATGCCCTGTCAAGATAACGCTTGATTATTGGAAAAGGCTCATCACCAGATCCGCAAGGCTCGTCTCTGTTACTACCCCCAGTCTGACATAACCATTTACAGACGTAACGTGCACAGTTTTCATTCATGCACACACCTACACCGGTCACGCCTCCCGATCATTGGGGAGACACATGCAACCACAACAACTTTTGAAACATGTCATGGGTATATTACTACTAATTCATTGTGCAGAAATAGTACAGACAACAGTTCTGTAAATGAATTAGTTATTCAACATGGAATGCACATTTGCTCTGTATCACAGTCAAGATTGATTGCATGCGATTTAAAGACCACTAGAACAGCAGGTTTGAATGAACTGATCATATCATTTGTATCATTTTAAAAATATAAATTAACAGATAAAGTACAAAAGATCACTAAAACTGTGACGATCACGAATTCTGTATTACGCAACGTAATAATCACTGCACCAGGTTACACTGTTAGGAAATTCAGTAGTCCTCGGTATCGATAATTCGAAACACAAACAAGAATTCCGTTAAGGTCTTGTTTCAATTTTTATTCAAGTAGTTACAAACACAGAAGAGAGTTGATTGATAAAAAACCAAACAATTCTAACCGACCATCCGTCATTTTAATCGAAACTGAGGCAAAGTTACAGCAATCCACAACACTAGAATGATGCTGCACTAAATCAGGCTATCGGGTGGAACAATTATACTATTACTACTACATGTACTTCAAATGTCCTTGTAGAACACTCTATCTAAAGCTTGTTCTATATTCATGGGATGCTTATGTTACAGTGGTATGGATTGTTTATGGACGCCATTGGGCTAGGTTCTCAGAGAGCCATGCAAGAATGCCAGTACCAGTTTCAGTGGGATAGGTGGAACTGTGACATCCCTTCCGCACCACTTCTGTACAGTGAACAACTTGGAGGTACGGGAAGACTTGGTTCTTAGAAACATACACTTACACAGCAGTCATGCATGTATGAATCTCTTCCACGACAGATAAGAAATCTTGTACTTTTAATAATCTAATTTGACTTTGTATACCCCATCTGGGTGGGAGCAGAACTTCCACACACACTCCATACTTTTTATAGCTTGACAAAGAGCACATAACATGTCCGCCATACCAGAAGATGCGACTAACCCAAACTCGTCTGGAAGTTGTTGGCGCATACATGGGTCTTCCGCTGTAATGGAAGAAATCAGTCAACAATCTACGCAGGGTTCAAAGATTACACTTAGAATTATTCAAGGTTTTTCCAATTTACTTTGGGTATTTATGTAGTCTCCAGTGTATATCTTAATTCATTACCATTGTTGTACACTCACCGCTAACCTCTGTGGAAAGTTGAGGGATAACATTGTTAAAATCCGTCACGGTAGGATCACACCAGTATTTGTTGACGTTAAAAGGATAAGAGGTATAGGCTGCGTAAAATGGGTCCGGGCTTATAGGGACCCAGCCCTGGGGAGACTGTGCCCAGAAAACAGGTGATGGGGGGATCTGGTAACTTGGTACATGATTTGGGTAGTTTGTGTACACAGGGGGCTGGTGATAATTAGTGAAGCCTGGGGTTGCAGGTCTGGAGTACTGGTTGACGGGAACAAATCCACGACTTCTGTCCCAGCTGTAACGATTGCCGTGCTGGTCTACGTAGATACGAGTAGGGAAGCTCTTTCTCAAGTAGCTGATCAAAAGAGCTGATTTGATAGCCTCAGGGTTTTCCTGGAAAGCCTTCTCAAAGTTTTTCCAGTAAACCAACTTACTTTCAGCATCCTCTGAAAATAGTATACAATTCAAGTCCTAAATGATCGGTAGTTAGGGATTCAACAGTGTTGAAGAGTTTTGATTTTCTTTTTATCTCAAAACTTCCTGATTTATTTCATATATATATTCCGACACCTTTCCCGCACTTCTGACGTGTCTATGACGCATCAGAAGCCTTTGGCGATACAACAACACGAGATAAACTTGCATAAGTATTTTACCGTAGATATGAATAATCCTGCAATGAACGACTAGTCTAAACACGGAATCTTCACATATTCATTTGAGGAGGAAAAAAAAAATACTTCAAAATTTATATGTTTTTACAATCCAATTTTATGAACAATTAACTTAGTATGTACTATCAAAAATTCTTTAGAACTATATTTTGTCAATGAAAAAAGAAAACTGGGGTCCTTGAATGACATCTTAATTATTTGATATTCTAGAATGTAAAAGAAATGAAACGAACCTGTTTGGCTGTTTATATCGGGTGTATACATGTTGTATGTCTGTACAGGAGGAGGACCCGGGGCATTATGTGCGTTCACTCCACACAACACAATCAACAATACAGCGCACAATGTTTCTAATGAAATCGCCATAGATGACAAATTTTCTTCATTGAAACCACAAATTCAATCCTATCAAAGAATATTAAAATATCAAGTTTCTAATTGTCCAAGTCCACTGAAATCTTAAAGTCTCCAACCCCATATCGCCGAGATCATACCTAATCACGTGATATTCACCCGACTGATGTTCTAGCACGCGTTATTCAGTCGTTTCCGGTTCATTATACCCAATATGTTTACATATAACTCCATGTCATAGTTAATGGTGCATGTACAGTATATATGCAGATCGCAAGAAAACAGCCTCAATATTTGGTGAAAAAAATTGTTACTAACACAGTAATTCAACATCATCCCAAGTCATAGCCAATGCTACTTTATCACATATACAAAATTTCCAAATATGAAAATTGCTCGACTCTGCTGCAACCTTATTCATTATTATTCTTTGATTTCAGCAACAAAGGAGGCAGCTTTTGTTCAATCAATCACATCCGCAGGGGTCATGTACAGTTTGACCCGCCGATGTAGTTCAGGCTCCTATAACGTCTGCAGTTGTGATACATCAAAGCAAGGGCGGGAAGGTAAACTGGGTACGGAGGCAAAGTAAAGACAAAAGTACAATTTAGAGAATTAAGAGTTGCTTATCGTTCCTATATGGTCTTCAGTCGATGAGAATCCGGGATGAGAATACATAAGTGAGAGTTCAATAAGAGTTATGTAATGTACTATGCTTCTTTTTCTATATAATATAAACGTTACTTACAGGAGGCTATGATTGGAGATGGGGCGGTTGTAGTGATGATGTGAAGGTGGGAGAAAGGGTGGCAAGGACACTACTGGATACCCTCGTAACGAAACGAGACGGTGCAGCTGCAATGCATCTGCACAATAACATGGCCGGGAGAAAGGTAAGATAAAATCAACTACTGGTAATTAATCAAACTCGAACTATATCTAGGAATGGTGATACAAATCTCTTAACTTTAATTAACAATCACATAAATGTAAAGGCAAAGATAACGAACAATGATCAATCTCGTAAGGCCTAAATTGAATACAAAAACAAGAGTGTGGGCAAACACGGACCCCTGGACCCACCAGAGGTGGGATCAGGTGCTAGGGGAGTAAGCATCCCCTGTTGACCGGTCACACCCGCTGTGAGCCCATAGTCTTGATCAGGCAAACGGAACAATCCGGAGCAAATCAGTGTGTGAATAACGGCCTAACAATGGCTATGAATGGCTATGAAACACATCAGACAGCATTTGACTCAACTAAATTGTTATAACGACCATAGAATTTACTAATGCTGCCTTTAAACGTGACTGTTGAAGCCCCATGCAACAACAACTTGTCTGTAAGTAGCCTGCCTCGATTAAAAAACTGATCATACGCAGAACAAGCTCTTGCGTATCGAATAAGTTGAGAGACATACACACCATATGCATGTGATGATGGAATATTGCTACATGTACATAAATATGGGAAGTTGACGATGGAGAAGCTGAAATCGTCCCGTTTGTCATAAAGTTGAGTAGTTAGTTTGCCGTTAATGTCAATGTTCAGTAAAATATCCAAGTACGAAGCAGACATGGAAGACTCTGTGGTGTCCTTATTTTTCTAATTCGTTGGGATATACCATGTACAGACTATATTCTATTTTATCATCGTTTACAGGCGGTATCAAAATCAATGCGCCTGATGTGCAAGTGCATTGGGCCAACAGGTTCTTGTTCATGGAAATCATGCTGGAAAGAATTACCAAAATTTCGAAAGATTGGACGATACCTCAAAAAGAGATATTCTTATGCACTGCGACTCGACTTTAATGAGAAACTGAAAGACGAAAATGATCCTAGGCGGCGAAGTTTGTTTCCGGTTCTTCCCGGAAGTAGTTTGGTGTACATAGAAAGGCCGCGTAATTATTGCCATGCAAACAAAACTTATGAAATTAGAGGGACACTGGATAGAGAGTGCTCTCGTCGCCACAAGAAGGGAAAGGTGCGTCGTTCTGAGCGGAACAGTTGCAGGATGTTGTGTAAATGGTGTGACTATCGTGTGCAGAAAAGAACAGTCAAAATCACCAGCACGTGCAACTGCAAATTCAGGTGGTGCTGTAAAGTGAACTGCGACATGTGTGTTGTTTACGAAGATAGATATTTTTGCGCGAAGTAAAATGCCTTATTTTCGGATACTCCTAGTTGATAGGAAAGCCGTTGGCAGCTTTTTCAACTGTCTTTGTTAACATTTGAATTGTTCTAATTCGCACAACGTACATTGACAGTTGTCCAAAAAGTTGTTCAAATCGTCAAGACTAAAGTGTCGACGATTTTTTTCAGAATTAAAAAAATCTTTCAAGCCATTGTATATTTGATTAAAATTGCAAAATTTACAGTTCTTTATTTATTTTTTTTTTACAGTATACGACAAATAAAAATAAAAATTGCAATACCAAGAAACAAACTCAAATAAAAACTATACACACTATTTAACAAAAACCTTTTGGAACTCTTTTTTCAACAATATGCAGTTAAAATAAAATTCACTTGTGTAAAACGACGTCTTTGTTAGAACGGTCAATACCATGGTTACCATAAAACGGGAAATATTCAAGACAAGCTTACAATAGTTTTCTGTTCAGTCTTCAAGTCACTGAGCTAAAATGGTGATTGTGCTCCAAAAAGAAAAATTCCTTATATCCACTAAAATAAGCGAATGTTGACGTTCCATAACGTTCATTAGCACTTGTTCTACGTCTACTAAATTCTTTTTTCTTTCTTTTTTTTTTGCACACGGTACCATTAATCGGATGACGACCTCTCCTCGTACGCTGGATTGTTGTAACTGGCGTTTTTCTTTCCGTTTTCTTCGTGATGATGAAGATCACTAAGAATGTGTACGTCTGACCCCCGTCTGTTCTCCGTAATGGTGGAAATCACGGAATTTCTCGTGACGCCATTGGAATTAGTTGAAATCCGTTTCCTTCGGAATATGCTGTTGATGAGGTATTTCACTCCACTTCTGAAGTTGTCGTTTAATCCACCGTACAGAACTGGGTTTAATGCGCTGTTGGTATACAATAACGTAACAGCCGCGAAGTAGAAAGGGCTATACCATTCCGGTAACTGAAAAGTATATTAGACTATAAATACATTTACAAAAAATTCTCGGAATTCTTGTAATTTTCAGAATATTTAATTTTTTTTTTTTATTTTTTTTTAACTGAAAACAGCACTGTAAACTTATTTGTGTTCGCCACTACTTTTGCTCATGAACCATCATGCTATAGGAAACATGTTTGTGATAAAAATATTTATAAAAAATGGATTAACATACACGCTTTGCAGTGGCGAATTTAGCCTCAGGAGAGCCCCCCCCCCCTTTTTTTTTTTTTTTGGCTACAAATTTACAAGACCATTATGTACGTATAGAATTAAGCGCCCAAAATGGCCGAGTATTTTGGTTATTACTTGATATTCACATGTGCCAGTCCCCCTTTCGGAAATCCTGGATCCGCCATTGTGATCACTATATATCATGTCGAAAAACATTTGCTAGAAATAGTTATTCGCGATTGCTACGAACATTTATCACCCACGAATAATCGCTGCGAACATTTATAACCCATGAATAAAAGTTAGTTTACAGTATTAGTATCTGATAACATTACTGTACAGTGATAACGATTTTTGACCTCCCTGACAACGTTCAATCAATGCACGTGTTGGTAAATAAACTTACGCTCTCTGAGGTGTCATCTCTAAAGAACTCGAACAGCTTTGTAACTTGAAACGGGCCCACGCAGAAGATGAAGACAACTAGTATTGCAAACAGCATCTTTACAACCTAAAGAAGAAAAGAGTCAGATCTTATCTCTTATAAATATTTCTTTTGAAATTGACATTGCTTTCATCATGCAATGAATTCATTGCATGATGAAAACAGTGTAAACTTCAAAAGAGATATATGACAAGTTTGTCGCAGCTAGTTAATGTTCGATCCGGGTTTTTTTTTTTGGTTTTTTTTTTGGCAAAACTGTCCAGTGATGATTACCAAATATGGAACGTCGTCAGGATCAAAGGTTGTATTGGTTTAATCTTTCTGTATCGTTTTATAAGGATATGAAAGTAGCAGTCATTGTAGAAAATAAAATTACATGTTTTTTTATATTTTTTTTCCCTGTAGTGCTAGCTACCTTCATCACCCGATAAAACAACAAAGAAAGCACTTTATTGTTTAAAGTAGAGCAACATCTATAGGTCACTACGCTGTTACAACATGCGGAATTTGATGTTGTCATGTGACGTTGCACTCACTTGCGGGTGGACAGGTGCTCGTATATCACATTCTTCTTGCAAGGAACATTTTTACCATCCTGACTTGCGTGTCTCTTTCGGCAGCTACGATTCTAATTTCGTATCATTGAATGTGAAACAACAGACACATCTGTGACACTAATACGTGATTACCACCAAAAGTAAGAACAAACTCCACATTTTGTGGATATTATCGTTGACAGAACAATTTCCACATTTAAGACAGTATTTGATTCCATGCTGGTGGACAAAACGCTCAAGCGCCATAAATTATTACTGCTGTGTATAGTACATGTACATAGTCTCCCACAATAAATTGTGATTTAAAAGTTCTTACGCTGAAGAGTTGCACCCATATATTTCAATAAACGAGTGCTAAAATGCACTTTATCTATATAACATAACATTTATACCGTTTATTTCAATGGTATTTATTGAATCATGATGAATTAAAATTTTACTTTAGATTGTTTAGAATATTTTTGTCAAACGTTTGAAAATTCAGTAGGTAAATAAAATGGATTTACAATTATACCTTTTTCTTGGATCTCTGTTGTACGGCTGACATTGAAAGTCTTCCGGTTCTAGATACCCTCCGACTTTTTCTAAGTTTAACAAATATCACAGTGTAAGCAATCATCATCAAAAGCATAGGAACCCAGTTTAGGACCACCAGCAAACAAATCCAGTAAGCTTTACGCGAAGTCTTCCCTTGATCACAAGTTCCGTCACTTTGTAGAACTTGGGGCCAAACTTCTGTGCAGAATTTTTCAATAAAATTTTTCCATTGCCTCTCCGTGTAAGTATAAAAGAAGAGAACCGGAAGTGCAATAGCAAGGGCGGCCAACCATATCACAATGATAATCACGCTCACTTTTCTTTGAGTCACGCGTGATTTTAGAGGAAAAACAATGGCGAAGAATCTATCTCCTGCAATTGCGACCAAAGTGAAAACACTAGCACACATGGCTGTTACTGAAATTAGAAAATAAGAAAAATAAATAATATGATTACATGTATTTCCTCATTCAATACCATATTTTGGTTTGATTTGATTCCTGGTTGATATTTGTAGAAAAAAAGGAAATGAATTATAATGTCCGCATCAAATTGATTTTGAATAAGAAACTAAAGCACGCATTAAGTATTTTAAAGAGAACAACAAGTCAAAGAAGATTCATTCGATATGTATTTAGAAGATGTCTTTTATTGAATAATTGGTCTATCTAAAAGAATTATTGTGCGCATTAATTGAATTGATGCGCACAAGAAATCAATTGAAGGGCACAATAATTCAATTACATGTATTGTGCGCATTAATTAAATCGATGCGCGCATTAACTTGAATTATTGCACTCTTCGAATCAATTGAACTATAAGATGCATCGATTAGATTGTTGTTATCATCAATTCATTTGAAAGGAACAACGATTCAATCATAGCTAGCGCGCTTCAATTCATCAGAGTAATTTAAAATGTATCAAGAATTAAATTAAAAGTGCGCAACGATGTAAGTAATCATTTCATTGGATTGTTGCACGCATCAAGAAAATTGATATCCTTACTTACAAATATTTTCATCTTCTTTGGGGCATAAAATTGCAAACCAAAATTATATATACATATAATTATTATATATACATGTATATAGGTATATATATATATATAGATATAGAACAGTGTATATGAATGTGAAAAATAACTTTTTTCACTTTTTTCAAAAACATCTACTTTTGAGTGGAAAGAAAATGGCATATTTCATTTCCTAGATATGATATATAATACAATTCCCCTATATAGTGAGACTTCCCATGGAAGAATTGTCAAATCATGAGAGATGTTCGTAAGCGCAGTATAGGATCTTCATGCTCGGGAAGCTCTGCGCTTTCGCCACGCTTATTTTGGGCATCATACCATGTAGCGAAAACGTTGGAAACAAACGGGATCATGGGAAACAAAAAGCAGGACAAACTTGTATCAATTGCGGGTTAGAAGTAGCGTGGTGAGATCTTTATAATCGTAGTAAAAGCGCTGTAGTCTGGAACTTAACGTTACCTTCAATCACACTGACATCCATGACGATCCATCAAAGTTAACGTTCATGACGTATTTATAAGAGTGCCATATGATCGGCAACAGCGTATCAACATCGTCGTACAGTTTTCTATCTCATCTCAATATGATTTTGTATGTCGTAGCGGCAACGCAGTAAAAATCGGCCGCGGGTCATCGTATCGTGATAGTGTGTAAGGAGCGCGTTCAACGTAGAAGCATCATATAGTGCAGTCGTAATAACGACCATACTCTGCCATATTGCTTCGACACGACGCCGATTTAGTCCCGATCCCATTTTTTTTTCAGTTCGTAGCCTGATGAGGATAATTATTTGCATGATCGTGAAGTCGCAACGCTGTGTCCATGCATAGGAGGTCACAATATAAATAAAATCACGCCAACCAACACATCATCCCCGCCCATCACGCACCACAGGTATATAGGCGAAACAATAAAAAATTAAACCTGGTATTACAAAACCCCCCCCCCCACTCACCCCCCCCCCCCCACCCCCCCCCCCCACCCACCGGCACCCCCGCAGCGAAGACAGCACAACGTTAAAATGCGCAAAAATATTCCATTGTGACGTAGGCAACACGTAATTTGACGTAACTAAAATGTTTAACCAAAGTAAACACGAATTCTTAAGCATTGATTCTTATTTTGGATGTCGTCGTGGTATAACAGACCGGCCGTGCCAACAAATTGAATACGCGCGCTAGCGCGGTATGATAATTTGTTGGCACGCCAGGTGCTGTTACACCACCGACGACATCCAAAAATAAGAATTCAAAGCTTATATTTACATTCCTCAATTTTAAATTTTACAAATGTTAATTTTATTTATTTTATTCAAAATTTGCACCTTTCAAAACTGGTGTGCGTAATAAAATGGAAGAGCCGAAAATCAGCCGTTGTATTACATGTAAAATATAGTGCATTTGGATATTTTACTTATCTTCAAACTGTACATTGAAATTAGGCTGGAGGTTTCATCCATCTTTATACTTCATTATTTTCTATTTACTTACATATACATATAGCAGTATACAAGTGCAGATGTATATGTAGTTCCAGTTGTGTATTCATACGGCCTGACTCGGTTTAGAGTGTGCTATAGGAATTTGGAATGCTCTTTATTTCCAGTGCATTTCAATGATGAGAAATACACTGAATGTTAAATATTAATACAGTTATTTAATGTCTGATCAGTCAATAGACCGGAATATTTTTCCCGAGGTACTGGGAACAGCTCAATGCACGTTCTATTGCCCGAGGCGCCAGCCGAGGGCAATAGAACGTGCATTGAGCTGTTTCCCAATACCGAGGGAAAATATTCCGGTCTATTGACTGAATCAAACTTAAAATAACTTTTTATTACCTAATTACATTATATGTTTGTTTAGTGCTAATTTTTTAACGTGGAAAAGTATATGTAAATGCATTTTTAAATCCTTACATTGCTCTACTATGACGTCATTTGAAGTCTATTGCATTACGTTGAGTTACGAACGTCATAGTTAGCAATGCATCAGATTCCCTCAATATTGCGGTCAATAGATCGCCGGTCCAAAATTCAAAAACTATTTGACCGGCGGTCCAATAGACACACAAAATAGCTAGAAATATTTAATAGGTAATAAAACAACAAAAGCCCTTCAATTAGGTAATAAAAGGATATATTGAATACCGCGCGTTAGCGTTAATTGAACTATTCTGTATTTATGATATTATTTATTGTTGAAAGTAATTAAAGGATTAAAGTTCATAATTTTAGTCTAATTAGTATTTAGTCTTTTATGAATATTTTTTATAGAAAATATGCATTTGACTTGTTTAAATAATTAGGTAATAAACAGTTATTTCATGGGTATTTGGGTAACAGGTCCTAATTATTGTCCCAAGGTATCGGGGATGACCAAGAGACTCAGGCAACAGTTCTCCGGCTTGGCAGGCGTAGCTACCATTGACGGCCAAAACGCCCGGGCGTACACATCAATTTGACAACAAAAACAAATAATTAGAAAAGAAAAAATAATTATTTCATTCGTTATTATAAAGGTGTCGTGCAGTCAATTCACGTTAAATATAGTCAGATGCACATGATATTAATTGATATCTATGTATGGTATGAGTCCGAATAATAAAACAAGAAATATACGGTTCATGCATAACAATATTTTATTGGTATATATCTTGGCATTATTCGGAAGTTTTTCGCCAATACTTGAATATTGATTTGTTGAATTCTACTTCGTACCTTCTAATATAAAGTTTCTGGTACTGCACAATATGTCCAGTAAAAGAAGTATGGTTATTTTGTTACCGAACTTTCAGCTCAACTCTATTAAATTATTTTCTAAGACTTTCACACATGCTTACTTTTGTTAGATTTTCTTTAAAATAAAGAAGACCAAACAAACTTATTTTTATATTTCTGAACTTTCCATTGGAATTGTACACTCACAGAGGGGTACGATAAGTTTATATTTGCATACGGGAGTTCATTATTGTATGTTTGAAAAAAAGAAACAAATTCCGTCACTGTTATTCAAAATCAGATGTTACACGATATTTATGGCATCATTATGTCAGTATATTCTATCCCCAAACGGAATTGCTTTTGTGGGTCTCTGCCCCCCCCCCCCCCCCCCAATTACGCGTTAAGTCATTGAGTTATTTCACTGATTAATATATAAGAAATGAATCTTATATTTTTTCGGGTGATGCAGGTATCACCGAATTTTAGACGGTAAAACTCATCAATGCACAAAGCGCATTGATGAAAAGTTTTACCGCACAAATCTTGATAAACTGCAATATCACCCGAAAAAATTATAAGATTTATATTCTTATCATTTGATTTTATTTACAACAACAACGACAATGTCCATTTAGACTTTACTTGTTGTTCAGGTACGTGATCGAAAAATCACCTCCATTCTTAAAAGGTGTTTTTAACCAATGAGAATCAGCGCTAGGTGATCACGTGAAATAAAATTAAATGATATAAGAATGAATTGGAGATTTGCTGATATTTTTCAGATGGTGAATACGTTCTTTGAGAAATTAAATATCACTTGCTTCCGTACATAATCCCACCATGGCTGGACACAACGCTGACCTAGACAGTCCCTTAATACTTCGACCATACCGTTGGCAGATTTAGAAGGTGCCGAGAAAGCAAACCCCATGAGCTTTCGGGGGTTTCGCCCCTGGGCCCTTGCCAGGATCTTCCCCTGGACCCACTGGCTTAATCCCGAAACCTATCCTGGATGTGTCACTGTGCGTACACTTCACTAGAAGGCTAGCTACGCCACTGCTTGGTCATCCCCGATACCTTGGGACAATAATTAGGACTGTTACCCAAATACCCATGGAATAACTGTATACTGCAACATTGTTTGAAAATCTACCCCACTCCGCCGCTGTCTTTCTTGTTTTGAATAATTTACTTAGTTTTAGTTGATTTTAGGTCCAAAACTCCTATTCGAAGATATATTCAATGCATGGACGAGAATACTAGCAAATGTCAATCATAGCTAGGTCATGTATTGATTATTTGAATTTTTAAATCATTTTAAAAAAGATTACTTACGTACATGTAAATATAACACTTTAAACTTTGTGTGTTATTGTTTTATTTCTTTCAATATTTTATCCCAGATCCACAAGTGGACACAAGGTGAAATAAAAAATACAAATTCAAAGTTGATCATATATATATCTAATTATCTATATCTATATATTTGAGCTTACTTTGTAGGAAAGGGTTGAACTTGCAAAGAAAGCTCCCGAGGACCCATCCTTGGGTCAGATCGTCTACAAGATGAATCCACATAGCAAACAGTCCAACCAACATGTCGGAAATGGCCAAATTAAGGATGTAGTAATTCGTTACCGTTCGCATTTTAGGAGACTGGGCTATGATGATTATTATCAAGAGATTCCCGACGATCGCCACTAGTTCAATACTGACGCATATCGTGATTTTCACCCCAGTTTCCCAAGAGGGTACTGTCTTTATTTCACCAATATATTCTATTCCAGATAGGTCCGGCATTTGGATTTTGGCGTTGCAATCTTTATCCATGCTCTTTCTTCAGTGTTTATCAATTTAATATCCAGTGATCATTCAACTATTCTGAAAGGTACACTAAGTTGAAACAAAGGCAAAACTTGTGTCTGCAGGATGTTTCGTTTCCATGTCTCGTCTGGTCGGGGTGCCTAGTTGGTACCAGCATTATGAAAAATCTCACTTCTTCCCATAACCTACTAAGCTGATGATTTGTAAATACAGCGGTACTTAAAAACGAGGAACTGGCAATAAATTGACCCTTCAAACCGTCATATCCCCCACTCCATTTACATTTTCAGTCTCTCTCAAAACAGTATAATTTTACAGTGTCAATATCTTCATTTTGATGTAGCATTTTTGAATCCTTTTTGCAAAAATTAATGTCTTTTCAAGATTCTAGACAACATCAGGTCTCCTCAAAAAGCTATCAAGTTTCCAATCCGCTCCTTTATCCTTCGATTTGCAAAGATCTCCCCGTTTTTCACATACTAAGTCGAATCTTCATCATCACCGTGTAAAGAACGAAAAGACAAAGTTGAAAACTGAGCAAAAAATCGTGATTTTCTGAACACGAGAAAATAAATCTTGGTATAAAAATGTCACGAGGAATCCTAAATTTCATGTCGTAGACCATGTTTGTGCAAACAATATTTATTGCAACAGAGAACGGAAGGGCGCTATTCATTTGCTGTACATACAGACCCACGTGTGAACAATGAAACGTGTATATGACTGTACTTGAGGCCTTCAGGACGATTTATCGCCACTTATACTGCTCATATCGGCCAGATAATCCATACCGACCCAGGGAATCTGTGTAAACGGTCCAGAATCAACATGGCATCCGCCGCTGTCTGCCTTTGGTTCCGCGAAATGTTTCCGAATGTATGAATCATCTTTTTAGAGGTAGCTTGAGACATTTAAAT
>CAJDSM010013703.1:1681-20095 GCA_903981925.1 Ostrea lurida | reverse complement strand
TATGTATATTCAAGAGGATTGTTAATAATTATCAGTACTGTGCGTCGAGAAATTCGATCGTACAATCACTCATACAAGACAAAGAGACAACCGGAAATTAACCGTGTAATTTCCAGTCGTAGGTGAACATGACTGCAGTACCGGATTATCAGAGCGCACAGTATCCGGGATGTCCGCACTATTTTTATTTTTGCAATATCAATTTTTAGTATTCCTACGCGAGAAATTGGTATCGTATCATTTAATCTGATGAATCACTGAATCTGAAGTTTCTTGTGTTTGTAGTCTGATGAAACGAAAACAATTAAACCGGAACTATATTCTCTGTAGAACACACCCGACACCTAACCAATAACTAATAATTCTACATGCAACTCTCTGAATACGAAACTAACACGTCGGTACGAAAATAAAAGTTGGTCTTGTGATGCGGGAAAAGAAATGATATATGCAAGGACATACCGGTATTTAATAAATTTTGTATATAATGCTGGAATATTCACTATATCTAATTTTTACTTTCAGTGTTAATTAAACTTATTTTCAAACGCTATATTAGATACGCCTTCTTCATATACATGCATTTGTTTCAAATCCTTATCGTCTATATTATGTCAAATACTACTTGATTTTGATAGAGTTTTGAATTATCTCAAAACGACGAATTTCGTCATTTTGAATTATGTTTCAACAGTGGTATATTAATCAAGTAGTAACTTATGTATGTAGCGTGTAGAGAAAGCAAACCAAAGAACGAGCCCACGGAATGTGGTAAATAGAACGATCCTTCGGAATGTGGTACATAGTACCTGATTGTCCGTGTGTCTATGCACGTTCTCTTGAACCAGGTATATGTTTTGATTGGATGTATAGATAGCTCCATAACAACAAAAGCCGGCCTTATATTCCCAGAATGTGATATTATCAGATGAAAAGTCAATAAATAAATACGAAATTCCAATACATTCCAACATATTGACTGATCTCCAGATAGGTCTGTAACAATATTGCGTAACGAATGTGATACGCGGTCTGATATTGGAATTATTATAGATCTCGACTTCCCAGACATTTGGTTCTCGTCAAATTCAGGTCGTATTTATTTCCTCGATTTGCCTTTCAGTCGATATATGAATTTAAAAACCATACTCTCTCATTCATTTTGCAGTTCCTTTAGCTTTATGATAGAAATTGGATAGGTCCTTTGATAGGGATCCATGGGCATCCCCGATTTTTTCCACGGGATCCATGTTCCACCGGCGATGAGTTCATTCCACCAAACATTACAATGAATCAACAGATATTTTAAAATAAATCGTCCTTATGAACCACCGGACATTACAATAATTCGTTGTTATGAAGCTACAGGCATTATTTATTGCATCAACGAAATCTTTATTGTTCAATACAAAATTGACGAAATTTCAGTCTTTTGTCTGAAAACAGATTTAAACATATTAATCAGATTGGGGGAGTCCATGTGGCGTGCGTCATTAAGCTAGCCTGGTTCCCTGTCTCATGCTCTATGCTCTGTGGGGACCAGGATACCATTACCTATTGTTTGTCGGACAACATAGAGACATTTTATGTCCCCAGGGAGTGTGATCGTTGATTGAATGATTTCAAAACGAGGGCCATGTGTGCATATTTATAGCATTTCAAGCCCGAGCTTTCCTGATCCCATATTTACTTAAGTAAACCATTTAGATACAGACATGCAAGGTATGCGTCAACATATACATACACTAAAACATAGTATAAATGAGGGGAAGATACGTGTTTATAACGGAATTTTAAACCAAACTCAGCCAGCAAACAGGGTCGTCGCATCACTCCCGTAGGGCATTGTTGATTCCGCGATAACAAAGAGTTCCTGCGGGAGGTCGTCATTATCAGCCTACCTGTATGTGCAGGTAACCATACATGTTACATCAGAAAACTTGAATCAAAGCTACTACATTGTGATAAGCCCATTTACCGCCATTATCGTGTGATCTTAGGGTCCCGCCTCACTAACTCTGACAAATACTGGAGTCGGCGAATTAATCTGCTAAACAGTTGAATTAATAGGGCTAATTTTTGTGACCTCGCATGAAGACGTTTGTCAATGTTAGTGTGAAGAATTGCTGACAGAATGGCTTTTTGTATATCTCTGAGCAGGCATTTACTCTAGGTATGTTGAATTTTTTTTTCAATTTTTTTTTTTTGGTTTGGTTTTAATATTTTTTTTAACCTTTCCATTTTTTAAAATTTTAATTGTTATTTTTTTTTTATTTATTTATTTATTGCAGATATCAATACACGACAATGTTCATGCAACAAAAGTCAAAAGTTGCAAATTTTTCAAAAGATATTCATTCTACGTGTAAAAAGTTATCATAATTTTATCTTTCATATTGTACATATTACGCAGGAGTTTGGGGGGCGTGAAGTCGGTCTGATCAGGTTACTTGTCGAGTGTTTCGTCAAACACTAACGAATAACGACAGACAGGAAACTCACTGTTGACCTGGACTCTAATCTGACTATAGAATAATTTTACGGAAGAATTTACACAATGTCGCATACCTCATACAGCAGGAACATGCTACTTGAATTGGGTTTCATATGTGTAAGGAGAGAGGGGTGTGTGTCTTCAACTGGCTTATATAAATGCAGGGTGTGTTTTTTTTTCTCTTCTATCCGCCTCGGTTCGTTCTCTTCTTTCCACCCCCTCCCCCCATTCTTGACTTTTATTCCTTTCCTGTACGTTTTGTGTGCCCCTCCCCATTCCCCAACCTCTTTACAAAATCCGGCGCTGGTCGCAATAGTATAGGAAAGAAATAGCACGCACATGTATATGTAACTTTTTTGATTTGAAGTTTATAAAAAGTAATCTTTTGTCCTCTCTCTCTCTCTCTCCTCCACTTCGTCTTCATCTCCTCTTCTCGTCTCTCTCTCTCTCTCTTCTCATCACTCATTCTGCCTCCTCGTCCTCTTTCTTTCTCTCTCTCTCTCTCTTCTCGGCCGTTCAGAGCAGATAGGTCGTCGGGTGTCTAATTGTGGTGATGTAAGGGACACAGCTCTCACCATACGTAAGCTCTTTAGCTCCCCTGCAGGAACACTTGACTGTCGTGACAGAGGTCCCGGGTTCGATCCCCAGCCGTAACACCGGCCCTGATCCTCGCCGTTCTCCAGCATCCCGTGGTTTTATATTGAATGTCTCTATGTATAACTTAAGTGCTTATGAAGACACATTAGCGAATACGTACACCTCAAGTATCCTTGTACAGATGTTCATAAGGAAATGAACACTATAGGAACTTCCGTATCAAAAAATCTTAAAACGCAAGAGTCTGTTCAAGGACCATAAAAATCATTGATCCTTTCCCGAATCTTGTGACCTAAACGTAACGTAATGTTTCGAGAGAGGGTAAAAAAAAACTTGTTTTATCACTCATTTCCTCTTTTGATTTAAATCATGGGAACCTATTGAGTGGGTGTATTTAAATACAAAAATATTGAATCATTACGCAACTAAACAGAAACTGTTTGCAAAACTGTCAACGAGAAACCAACAAAACACGTGTCCGGAAGTGATTTTGTTGTTAAGAAGTTATAAGGACATTAGCTTATAATGTCGTGGGAGAGCGCCAGACCGACCCTTTAATGGTTGTATAGGGGGGTCCGTCTAATACCGCGCAGGGGGTCGATCTAAGCGCTATAAATCGATAACTTGTTTTCCGTGCATTCTTTTGGTTGCTGAAAATAAATTGCATAATTTGTTTGCCCTTTAAAATATGTCTCACCTTAACTGAACAAAGAATAATGGTATAATGGTATCTTTTCCTCGTAAAGAATTTATGCTTTATGGTGTTTGGAATTTGTTTATGAGGGTTTATTTTTAGGGGTAAAAAATGTCTTTATAAACGTACGAAAGAACAAAGCAACACTTTGACTACCAAAAAAGTGAAACAGGCAGATTAATAACTTTCTTTACAAACTTTTGATGGCGATTTCCCCACGTATGGGAATAATGAGTGAAAAAGAGGCCGGCCTGCCGACATTTTTCGTCAAGCAGAATTAGTGATAAACATTCAGAATGAGAGAAGAATTTCAGAAAAAATATTCCCCCTCCCCCAACAACAAACATGTATCTTAATTATCTAGTGACTGCTTCCGCAAACTCTCATGCTCGCTCTAAAGAAACTCTGATTGAAAATTAAAAGGCTTTCAGCCCTAAACAAAGCCATACTAATAGAAAGTGGGCCAGAAAAATCAGATATGACGTAACAATAAATATTGACTTCTTCGCAACAGAAAACTACAGTTGTCAGACAATGATTTTTCCCTCTTCATTGCCGTCTCTACAACCATGCCGGGTCAATAGCAGCGCCCCGTTACCATGGAAACCGTAGGAGAAATATGACTCAAACCACACACGTTGCTCTCTAGAGCCGGAATTAAGATTCCCCTCGACAATTGTACCGTGTGTTAAATTAGCTTCTGAACAATGGCCAGAAGATGTACGCAATCCACGGATAATGGATTATTGTTCTGTGTCATTTCCATTAAAAAGTCAAAGACTTCCGAGGGTACTCGATGGAGGCGGAAGATACCCCATAATTCAAAGCGGCGCTGGATGAAAATCCTATAAGTTTGCCCCTCTCAGTAAGACCGTAAATCTGACATGTTCACTTTCATTGTCTTCGTTTAGACCGTCATGACGAAGGATAACCGATGTTATTTGTCTTCTAATGCTTTTGATGATGAATTTCTTTTATTTTTTTTAACCAAACATTAGCCATTCCAACATGTTATCCTATATATGCGGTCAAAATGAATTAAACTTAATTTCCTTCTCCAGACATTCTTGCGCGAGATTTTATGTGAAACTTTCTTTCTAGTTCATGATGATATTGTGAAATGGAAAGCTGGCGAGTTGGTTCTATACATATATAGAAAATTCTTTAACTACATGTAATAAACCTTTTTGAAACCTTCTCGTTGATAGCCTACTGGACATTTTTATTTAGCTCCTCATTGTCGGGGGCGTTGGGTGGGATGAGGACATGGGATACATGGTATTAAACACAATGTTATAGGAAATTCAGTATCAATCTATGTATATAATGCTCACACTAAATTAGTCAGGTTTTCAGGCCAGTATACAATTTCTGTTGAATATGATTTTTGTGTCTTATAAAGATCCCATTTGAACTTCCGTTAGTCTTCCTTGTTTTTAGTACCTGGCTTTTAACTCCCCGCCCCAAGCTAACGTGCACTGGAAAAGAGACATCTAGAGCTCCGTATATCGTATCCATCCTTAAGATCTTCATTTGTGTTTACCTTACGGCATATCAGGTATTTGTATAGCAATATATACAATGTGTAGGTTTGTGGAGAGAGAGAGAGAGAGAGAGAGAGAGAGAGAGAGAGAGAGAGAAGAGAGAAGAGAAGAGAGAGAGAGAGAGAGAAGAGAGAGAAGAGAGAGAGAGAGATAGAAGGCCATATAATGTAAATGTATATTTAACCTATAGTACATGTTTTTAAATAATGCATTCCTTTTTCAGAGGCAACGTATAAATCAAAAATGTAATTACCTAATTAATTTGTGAAGTTTTTATTAACATTTTGAACACTTTGAAACTAAATTTTATTTGTTCAATTTGTTTTCTTTTAGACACTTTATTTTTTATTATTCACATATTTAAAATTTCAAAAATTAAAAGAAAGGTGTGTTTGCCCAACCTACATCATTTTGTGATGTACACATGAGTCAGTTTGGTATATATTACAGATAGGCTACAAAAGGGATGAAAAATATTTTTTTTTATTTTTTATTATTTATTTATTCTAAAACGGTTGACCAGATGGAATGTATGTGAGTGCAAAAAATGACATTCTTTCCCATGATTTTAAGTTAAAAAAAACCACAAACACAATACGAAACTATGCTTGCTGATTTAGTATTCCACATTCCGTGGTGTACGTAGTCCTGTATATGTAAATCCTCGCCTCATTAATGTAAATTTAGTTACCTGCGAACCCACTCTGCATGACTGCTAAACCATGTGGTACAGCCCTTCAGCCAGATATACCTAGGTAGATAATTTTACTTTGTAGAATTAACAATTTTCACCTGTGAGAATAAAAGTCTCGCTTGGATACAGTGATTTAGTTGGGGTATTTTTAACCCCTCTCTCTCTTCCGTGGTTTTCCTTTTCCTTAGTAGCTGAAATTTAGGGGTGGCCATTTAAATATCAATTCAGTGTTTGGGAGGATTTTAAAGGTGAATTTTTTTTAACAGAATGACGGTCACTCTCTGATACTTTGAATGGTTTATTTCCGTTTTAGTAAATGACAACTACTTGATAACGTTGTTCAAAAATCCTACATGTCCATTTATCTGCGATTTGTTTATTTTCTTGTCAGTGTATATAGTACTTAATGATTGATTGATTGATTGATTGTAGATAGTTAACGTCCCGTTGGAGAATATTTCACTCCGGTAGCTCTAGACGTCACCATTGCCGCTGAAGGGCTGCTAATTTAAGCCAGGGCTGCGTTCAAGATCGTAGCGGCTAGCCTAGCCGCTAGGCTAGAAATCTAGGTATCTTGAACGCACTGTATGAATTAACGCTTGTTATCGCTACGTCAGGGCTAGCCTAGCATACCGTTCAAGATCGTAGCGCTACCGAGCCCTACGTAGCCGCTACGATCTTGAACGCAGCCCTGTGCTCGGCGCTTATGGCCCTTGAGCAGGGAGGGATCTTTAAGTACGTGATAATAACTCATTCACAGTCAGACCCGTGCAGTTCATAAAGTACTAGTACAGTGTACTTTTTAAGTCTTTTTTATTATCAGAGCGTATAAGTCACTTTATGAGACACTGCCGACAAAACACGAAATACACCGACACTGTCGAATTAAACGAAATACACCGACCCCTCGACAAAACACGAAATACACCGACTATGCGCCACACAATACAACATCGAAAACACGAATACCGACCACTGCCGACAAAACACGAAATACAGCCGACCACTGCCGACAAAACACGAACATAATACACCGACCACTGCGACAAAACACGAAATACACCGATCACTCCGACAAAACACGAAATACATGTTACACACGACCACCTGCCGACGAAATACACCGACCATGCACACCGTCTGGATTCTGACCTTCCATCAGTCGTTTTGTTTTATATTTTCCTAAAATTGACATTACATTTAAAAAAATCATTATCTCGTTTCTATAAGAAAACATTCATTTCAATAATTAAGGGAAAAAATGCCGGTATGTTTCATTTTTAACCTGATATCTCTTTCGTAATCCAAGTTTATTGATTGTTGCGTTGTACAATTTCATAATTCCTGTACCAATCTCACGAGTTCTTTTTCATGTGGGTGATGGGGGTGACCGGGACTTTATAAGTTTCCTCCCTGTTCTTAAACACTACAATCTAATTGCACTGTAAAATGAGTTGTTCTGAATCCGCTACCGCTTCTCAGCTAACGTAAATTAGATTGTAGTGAAGGTTCCTATTTTCATAATGCTGCTTTGAGGAAGACCTTTTAAGGATCTTAATTCTGACCCTAATTTTGCTGATGAGCGTATCGTGGAACCCCTGATTGTTTAGCCTCTATTGTTTTGTAAGTTGAATCCTTACATGTAAATTACATGTATTTGGATTTTTCGAAAATGAAACACAGCATCGATTTTGAAGTTGAAAATAAAAAAAAAAAAATGGAAATGAAATCGGAGAACTTTTCAGAAAGTTTTCTGAAAGTAAAGTACTCCGGAAGACCACTATCAGCTAGTCGATCTAGATAGAGCTATACACGTTGTCTGTCCTTAAGTTATAATACACCACCTGTCATAGTAAATTTTGTGATCTTTGAAATATCTATAATTCTGCCATCTGTAATTTAGATTGATTGTGCTCATATAATTAGATTAAATAAACTTGTGCGATATAGTAGAACGAAAGATGAACGACGTGTGTTGAGGAAGGAAACTGAACGAATGACAAGTCGATGTTCTATAAACTGCATCATAATTAAATTCACTCGTGTTTAGCATTCTCTTCACACGAAAACTAACGCACACGGGATTTTTGGGTTTTTTTTTTCTATATATTTTTTCTTCTTCTGGTGTGTTNTTAACGCACACGGGATTTTTGGTTTTTTTTTTCTTCTATATATTTTTTCTTCTTCTGGTGTGTTTTAAAACAACTTATTAGGTAAACATATGTAGACATTATGCTTATCACCCAAAACGGTCTAACTTTGTAATATGAAATTGAAATTTAGAAAGTTTTGACGTCAAAACATCTTGATAATGATAAAACCAGGATCTATTGTCACTTGTTACGTGGCAGACCCACTTCACTTATTGACGAAACGGAAAACGACTCTGTACACTGGACCATGCGCTATATTCGACCACAAACAAGAGAAGAAAGATAGATATCAAAGCAATAAATGAGGTCACACAGCCGTGGCTTATCGGAAGAATCCGAAACTGCGGAACAGGTTTCGACAGCTAGCCCCGCATGCTGCGCTCTCTACGTAACTGCGGCACGCGACGTAGACCGCCCAATGACATGTTTGAGCGACTTCTCCTGATATCGTGCTGTACGATTATATTTCGTTATTTAGAGATTAAAGGTCATGTTTGATCAAACAAAGATGAAGTGTAGATACCATCTCATCGTCACAGTCTGTATTCATAACGCTGTAAAAATAATATACCTCTCTAGTCTTCATAATCTGTATTCATAACGCAC
The DNA here is from genome assembly GCA_903981925.1 of Ostrea lurida. NCBI lineage: Eukaryota > Metazoa > Mollusca > Bivalvia > Ostreida > Ostreidae > Ostrea > Ostrea lurida. The sequence goes on along the minus strand of CAJDSM010013703.1, from coordinate 11,313 downwards.
ATACATAAAAAGTGGCAATATTTCACTCTGTTTCCATACGCTGTAAAAGTGGCAATATTTCACTCTGTATTCATACGCTGTAAAAAGTGGCAATACATGTAGTTCACTCTTTGTATTCATACGCTGTAAAAAGGGCAATATTTCACTATATTCACACGCTTTAAAAAGTGGCAATATTTCACTCTCTGTATTCATACGCTGTAAAAGCTAGTGGCAATATTAAACTGCCTGTGTTCATAACGCTGTAAAAGTAGCCATATGTCACTGCCTGTATTCATGCGCTGTAAAAGTGGCAATATTTCACTGTCTGTATTCATACGTTGTAAAAGCGGCAATATTTCGCTGCCTGTATTCATCCGCTGTAAAAAGTAACAATATACCTCTCAGGATTGTCTTCACAATCCCTTCATAACGCGGTAAAGTGGCAATATACCTTCCACGTGTTTACAGTCTCGTAACGCGGTAAAGTGACAATATACCTCCCACGTGTTTACAGTCTCCATAACGCGTACAAGTACAATATTACCTCCCACGGTTTACAGTCTCCATAACGCGGTTTTACAGTGACAATACACTTCCGTCTCCATAACGGCGTCAGTTGGCGAGGATCCAGGATTTGTCGAGAGGGGGGGGGGGTCCTTTGAAAAAAGGGGCTCTTTATACGTCGCCGGCGTAGAGATATAAGGATATAGGATGAAGCCCAAGTGGGGCCAGGGATTTCGTCACCGGAAGCTCTGCCTCTTGGGTTTTAGGGTCTTGTGAAGATTATTAGTATAAGGGTTTATTTAGCTATAATTCTAAACGAAAAGGGGCGGGGGGGGGGCTTCTAAATCCGCCTATGCGGTAACGTGACAGTTTACACCTCTCTTCGTGTTTAAGTATCCTACCTTTAGCGCTGTAAGAAGAGACTATAACCTCTCATGTCTTGATGATCTTTTAGTATCACTGTAAAAAAAAAAAAAGTGGTAACATACCTGTTCTAATACAACAAGCAATTTAATGTAAAAGAAATTACTTCTGTTCTTCAGAATTCGTCAGCCTCGGGAGCCTGCGCCCCTGGACCCACCAGGGCTTTTGCCCAGGACCCACTTTGACCCACCCCCCCCCTCCAAGGACCCCCCTTGCTTCTACCCCCCAATTTTGCAATATGTATTTTATTCTCTACTCTCACTGCATAAATCATGGATGTTAAAGGGGCATAAAAAACAATCCCCAGACCACAAGGAATTTATACCGCGCCCCCGGTTCTTGAAAATTCCTGGATCCGCCATGTCCACCTGCTCTCTCTCTCTCTCTCTCTCTCTCTCTCTCTCTCTCTCTCTCTCTCTCTCTCTCTTCTCCTCGTTCGATTGTTCTCCCGCCGCCTTCGAATCTCTTTAACTGTGTCACTTGTTCCAAGGCTAGACACAAACACGGAGATCGAATTATCGTCCCGCTCAGCGTGAGGATGAAGAAGTGGCGGATTTTCTTGTGGGAAGCACCCTTTTTCAAAAATTCACAATTCCTTTGTATCAAAAAGGGACAAGGCTGACTTGGCTAGTGTTTAAGTTCAAAAACATTTAAAGTTGTTCTGTTTGACAAATTTTCTGGCTTTTGTCGGTTGTGAAAAAAAAAAAACCCACTCAACTACCAGTGATCATATAATTTCACAGACAATAAGAGCAGTGAAAAAAAAGTTAGACTTTAAAGAATTCTAATAAGGAAAGAAATAAAAATCCTATTTAACTTGACCTGAAATCATGTTAACACCAAATTTAGAAGAAAGTTAAATCTCTTTTTAACGAAGGGTATTACGATCGGGCATTTTCCCTCTTCCGTTTCCCTGCCGACCAAGCGATGTGGAATGTTTAAAACTCCGTCACCAGAAACTGGCCAAATATTTGTCTCCTGCAACCCACGGATAAAGTGGCCTCCCCCGGTGGTTACCTTAGGAACGCACGCGGTTGTCCCTCCCACTATTCTAGAGCACTGGTTTTCTATTTTAAAAGTCCAACGCAGGCTTATCGATAATTTCTTTTTTTACAGGGAGGGAAGTGCACGTTTGATGCGGAAAAAAAATAGAACTGGAAATTCAACAAGGACTGTCTTTCCAAAGGATCGAGCTAGGGCTGGGTGGTGATAAAAAAAAAAAAAATCTTACGGTAAGTGTCTCTAGTTGTTACATCTTTCAAGCATGAATAACCATTGTTTAAAAAAAAAAGGAAATTTAATCGAGTTGATATTTAATCGATAATTAGTACGTACACTCGATTGCAATATATGACATATTGTAATCGAGTGTACGTACTAATTATATATATAGAAAAGAGTAATAATTAATGTATTTTTACTGCAATGAAATATCTTTTTTATACATATAAATATCAAGGGTCTTCGCTCGCACCAACGGTAGCACCGTCAACATATTACTTATATCAAAATATTATATCAATATGTCGATACTTCATATCTTCGATCAAATGGAAGTAACCCTGAAAGACTTATTACAAAAGCACCTGTCCCTTTTTCCCGCCACACCTACACAATAAACTTGATCACCCCTTCGTTAGATCTATTGTGAACTAACCCAACGACCTCCATGTGATCTTAACCTCAAGATTTGATTGGTTATGTTACCGGATATTGGAAAGGTCATGACCTCCCTCACGTCACATTTGTCCGCGAAATGCTTGCGGAGCGCCATGTGACATTGTGGAAGACAGGTAAGATAACGACTGTAGTGTAATTAGTTTATCGAAATGTCCACAGATAGCGAGAAATTTTATCTCTGGCAAATTACAAGACTAAGGGGCGTGTGGCGTGGCGATTTTTTTTCTTGTGCACGGTTATGGAAATACATTCATGGCCTGTATCTCAAGGTATGTGTAATTCGATAATGTACATCGCCTGCTACAAAAACGCTTTGGTGAACACGTGGCACGCTGTACTTGTGTTTGGTCCAATGTGAAAATGTCCTGTAACTTGATATTCTGGATTTTTTTTCTTGATGTGTTAAAAAATAGGAATCCACGTATCGTTTTTCATGGTTCATGAATGGAGAAAAAATGTGATAACGGTGCACATTTTTTTGGTCATTTTCTCCAGCGGAATTTTGTTTTAACAATGGCGAAAGGCCCCTGGGGCGAGGAATCGTGTTATGCATTGTGCGGAAATATTCCACTTATGTAGGCCGCAAAAACCAGTTTCACCAGGTAAAACATTACAAAGGTTTGTACGTGCCGCGGAGCGAAACGGACGGAGGTATTTTGGTTTCTATAGAATATACAGAGGTGAACTTTTCGCCATTGAGCGAGAAACAGGGAACAGACCCTAGAGCCATTGGTCTACCATCTGTTACAGAATTTTAAACGATTTTTTCTTATCGATCGTCAAAGCCTGCAGCAATGTTAGTGTAAACTGTGTACACATGTTGTAATGTGAGAATATTCTGTTTGCGTGTGTCAGATGCTGGCTCGTCACTACGCGAGGCTCGTGCACACGTGTAAACCTTGGATGGGTGTGGCTAATGGATGTGTTGTTGTAAACACTACATGTTCAAGCAACCGAGGTCTCCATCTTTGATGCAGATAATTTTATATGTAGGTCAGCGATGTGGAGAGGATATATTTAGTTTTTTATGTGATGGGAAAGGGGTTGGGGGTTGGGAAGGGGGACCATTAAATGATTTGTATTTCTTTTTTTACAAGTACAGGAGGAATGAGTTTGCATGATTTAATTTCAGATAACTTTTATTACTGATGAAGATGGTCCCACATTATGAACTCCCCACAGAACGTCACTAAATCTGCAACATCCAGCTAGTCAACAAAGCTGTCTCAAGTCTAGATCAATGTCCAATAGTGTATAAATTCTGTCCTCACTATTACAGAAATTTTATGAATGACTAGATCCAGAGTTTAGTTACGGTAGATGTTAACATCCTAAATTTAAATAACTGCTCCCCTACAGCTAGATTATGTCCTGCAAACAAAGACCTTTACAGTGTGAATGTAACCATCAGGGAGAAGTAATTATTTACTCTGCAGAATATTAGCCCTTGTCAGCAGCTGTGATATTACACACAGTTGATTAAACTCTTCATACTTGGATGTGTCATAAATATTTATTGGCTGTGTTGGCAGAAAATAATACATGTTAGATCATTGGTTCAGGTGTGCTGAGCTATAAATAGAACGGGGAGGTCAGTGAAGGGCAGGTTAGAGCGATGAGTATGTTAATTGGCTGATTTTAAATTCTAATGGGTGATTTAAGGGGAGATAGCGAATTTTATAAGTTTACTTGAACATCGAATATTGTATAGAATATAATGTGAATGCAGTATTGTGTTTCTTTATAGAACTCCATCAAGATGGGTGGGGTGTTTCATCAATTCAATTTATTTATTGATCTACCTAATGTGTTGGCATACATCATATTACACATATCTGTAAAAAAAAAAAAAAAAAAAAAAAAAAAAAAAAATGAGTTGTGACAGTATTGAGGACCCGTGGGGTCCGGGTTAGAATAGGTCCCAGCACTCCCCTTGCATGTCGTAAGAGGCGACTAAATGGGGTGGTGATTTGGATGACACCGGAAAAACCGAGGCCCGTATACAGCAGGTGTGGCACGAAAAAGATCCTCCCTGCTCAAAGGCCCTTGAGTGCCAAGCATAGGCCTAGATTTTGCAAGCCCTTCACCGGTAATGGTGTTGTCTCATATGAGGGAAATATTCTTGAGTGGAACGGTAGACATGAAACAGTAAATAATCAATCAATCAATGTTGAAGAGGAAAAGGGGGGGGGGGATGTGACTGCATGTAGTGTCAAAAAGCTAAAAATCTCAAGTTTTTACTTTATTCAGCTCAAATTTCCAAGCACAAAAATTAAAACGGCCGTATTTATCTTGCATCTATTTATACACGCGTTACTATGAGGCTGTCCACACCAGTCAGCCAGGTTCAAGGTTTGCTACTGTAGTGTGATATTTTGTATGTTGATCCGAGATGCTTGAGCAGGTAATCGTCCTGAGGCATAGTTATGACTAGTAAGCCTTTCTGTATGTGACCTTGAGTTCTATAATTAGCATCATGTCTCAAGTTTTTGGCAGTTGGGGTTTAGAAGTAGGTCACCGTAATTGGGGCCATTATGGCTAACCCCAGGTGCTTGTTGACAGTAGGTGATTAATAGAGAATAGCCAGTTTTAGGTTGTATGATGTCACATGACATGTTGAGGACATGCACAGCCTCCCAATACACATTTATTGCAGGAAATTGAGTAGAAAAGTCTTATGAAGAGGGCAGTTTAATCAGTTTGCAAAACCCACTGACACTTGTGAAAACAAAGTAAAATTTTAAAAAATGCCCAACGGCAACCCCAGGGGTGGAAATTAACAGTTGTTCATTCGTCCGGGGTTACCAAATGTATGATGGGCCGAATTGTTTTACGTAAGAGTTGGCCTGTTTGGCAAAGTGACTTTCAAGTCAATGTCTTGGTTGATTAAAGGCTTCATTAACATTGTCGTGCCCTGGTACATGTTACATGATGGCTAAAAGATTGATCTGTGTGTTGTTTAACGTCCTGTTTGCAAATATTTGAATCATGAAGAGCTGTAAAATTTAGACCTGCGCTCGTGGCCTTTGAGCAGGGAGGGATCTTTATTGTGCCACGTACACCTGCTGTGACACTTGGCCTCGGTTTTCGCAGTCTTGTCCGATGGACTGCCCCATTCAGTTGCCTATTGCGACACCCAAGGGGTGTGAGTTCGAGGACCTATTGTAACCCGGACCCTCATGGAGAGTTCAAGAAGTCTGGTGAAGAGGACTATTTTCTCGTTTATTCTATAACCACTGACATTTGTAAAACCAAAGCTAATTATAATGCCCAACCCCCTGTATCTGTAAATGTGTGATACAATTAACTAGACCTGTATCTGTAAATGTGTGATATAATTAACTAGACCTGTGTAGACTGGTACAACAACTAGACCTGCGTGATATATATTTTCTATTCCTTTCAGTGTGATGGATCAGGTTGACAGAGGATGGTGGATTTGACTAGGCCACAGTGCAGTTTCCATAGCAACACAGCAGCTACAACATACAATATGTATTGTGAGATGGAGAAAATGGGAGGTAGCTAGATGACCAATTTATTTCTTGTGGTAAAACATTTTTTCTGCTACTTAACTTACATTATATACGTGTACAAGTTTCAAATGGGGTCCTTTGATATACAGATGGTGCTAGGAGGTCACCCAGAGGAAACCCACATCTCGGCAGTCTTCGCGATTAGCCTTTTTTACTACAACCCAGAGGGCAAGTGAGAGTACAAAAATTGGTAGCCCAAAGTAAAATTTTACTGGCCCAGATGCTGTAATAAGAGTGATCATTAAGTTTATTTCAAAGGTCATACAAGGAATTGCATCCTATCTATATTTTAGGCTCTCGCTGGAAAAAAAATATATTACTGGCCCAGCGGCGCATGGGCGTCAAAATTTTGGTAGCCCGATCTCGATTTTACTAGCCACGTCGTCGGGATACCGCTTAATTTCGAAGACTGATCTTGGGGGGGGGGGTTCTCAATAAATTTAGAGCAGGTAGGAGAAAGGTGGGGGGTTAAAAATTTTGAAGATTGAAAGAATTTAAATACATAGCACTAAAATCCTCGGTAAAATGTTAACAAAATGATGGTGTAGATGGAGTTTTACTCGAGAGTAGGGGCTGGGGTCTAGAAATCGCCCGGCTTCATCGCTCACTTAAGCGAATGAACAATTATTGTGAGGTCTTAGTCTATCTCGTGCTGTTTTTTTTTTTTTTTGTACATTTTTCACCAGGATAAATTGGTTAATGTAAAGTGCAGAAAAGATCACATTTACAACATGTTTATAAATGGCAAATCTTGGATTAGATTTTAGGTCTTTTTCTAACCCTAAATCGGCAATGGGTTGGGAGGGCCTGGGGGTGAAATCGGGGGTAGGGGGGATATCACAATTACAGCCTGTTTAAAAATTGCAAATCCTATTAAAAGATTTTAGTTCTTGTTCTAACCCTAAATCAGCAATTGGTTGGGGGGGGGGGGGGGGGATTTTAATTGTTATCAAATTAAGACCAAGCTGGTGTACAAATCTTCATGAATCTGATTGTCAGTATATCATCAGACCAGTCAACAATCAGTCGCAAATAATCCAAATGTTTGTATTGAATTTATACTTATAAATATGTATGGACAATAAGAAATAGTTATCTGAAGTTTTGACAAGTAAAGCAAAGATTATTACACCAAAAAGATCTGTGTCCTCACAGCTCTTAACGAACCTAGTTATTACCACATTGAACGAGTTCATGACTTAACAAAACCTACATAGACTTTTGTTTTATTTTTAAGATTATTTATGAACCACTTGTTTTGTAGAGTTTTGAGAAGACAACTTTAAGAACAAGCTGTTGTTGATGACGTTAAAAGACAGTTGCAATGGAGAGGTAATTGTATGGTATTACGGTAAGTCACATGACAAGGAAACCTGACAAGCTGTTACTATTGGACGCATCATCAATTAGACTATAGCGATAAGTTTTTCTTGGAAATACTTTCATTGATTTGATACTTTATTTCGAAAAAAAAAACAAGAAAAAAAACACCACAAACCCAATTTGATGAATTTCCATTGCATTTGTTTCCTCGAGTGATCAAAACCTTAGTGGTGTGATTACTTTAAGGAGATTNTGTGTCCTCACAGCTCTTAACGAACCTAGTTGTTACCACATTTAACGAGTTCATGATATAACAAAACGTACATTTATTTAACTTTTGTTTTATTTTCAAGATTATTTATGATCCACTTGTTTTGTAGAGTTCTGAGAAGACAACTCCAAGAACAAACTAATGATGATGTTAAAAGTCGCGATGGAGAGGTAAATTGTATGGCACGAGGTAAGTCACATGAAGAGGAAACCTGACGAGCTGTTACTATTCGACGCATCATCAATTAGACAATAGCGATACGTTTTTCTTGAAAATACTATTATTGATTCGATTCTTTATTTCGAGAAAAAAAAACACAAACCCAACATGATGAATTTCCATTGCATTTGTTTCCTCGTGTGATCGAAACCTTAGTGGTGTGATTACTTTANCTCTACCAACTGAGCCACCGCGACCGGAGAAGTCACCGCCATTATACCTGCACTTGAGGAGAAGTGTTTAATCTTGGTGTAATGACTAAAAATCAAAGGATAAAAATTTTTGTGAAATTCGGAGTGAAGAAAATATTATTTTTAATCACAGTGTATTTTTTTGGGGAAAAAACATATTTAAAAAATATAACGTAGGGGTCATTTTAGGTGTGGGGTGGTTACTTAAAACAGAACAGCTGGTCAGGTATCAGTCAACGTTGACCCAGATAATTCTGGGCCCTTATCAGTTCATCGTCCAAAATACCAAGTGTGTATGGGTGTGTGTGTGTGTGCGAGTGTGGGGATGTAAGTGTGTGGATGTACAGTACAGCTCAGGCGGACTTTTGAATGCCCACTTTTCCACTGGGCTGCCCACTTGGAATCGCAGTGGGCATTATTTGGAGTGGATATTTTATAATATCTGAGTGTTGGTACAATTCTATACACAATCTACTGTGTTCACTGGACATTTAAATGCCCACTCTAAAAATGGCACACAGATGTCGGTGGGCAAATTTCCACCTGAGTTGTACTGCAAGTGTGTGAATGTAAGTATGTTGATCTGAGTATGTGGAATGTAAGGAGTGCAATAGTGGAGTGTGTTGGTGGATTCGAAGTGCTGTGAATGCTGTGGGTGGATCGAAGTGTGTGAAATGTGCTGGGTGGATGGAAATGTGTGGTGGATCGAAGTGTTTTGTATGAAACTGGTGGCAGGCTGATAGTTTGTCTGATAAGAGGGAAATGCCTTAGCAGTGGGAAAACAAGGTCTGAAATTGATGATGAATCGGTGGATGTAAGAATTGAGGGGGTGCTTTGTGTGGGACTGAAATGGAAGGGGAAAGAATTGATGAATGTAAGTGTGAAGTGTAAGAAATGTAAGATTGACTGGTTAATTGTGATGATGGAGCGCGTAAGTATGATCATTGGAGATAAGGCTGGGTGAACAGGATAGAATTGTGAGATGATGGAATTGTACAAAGGTGCTTTTGATGGAGTGTTGCAAGTAGAAAGTTTGGAAAGTGAAATCATGTTGCATACGTGATGGTGCCGCTCAGAGGATGCGATATAACAAGGTCAGTTTTACTACAGGTAAAAGATATATATACTCTTAGTATTTCTTACATGTAGGTAACTTTTGTCTTCAACAGAACAAAAAATGGCTAGACACGATAGAGCTGTGAAAATCTAACACTATAAATGATATCCAATGATCAGTCCTCGATAATCTTAACGCTGCCTCACTATTTTTAGCCCCGGCGGTTTCATATATAGGTATCCTCCAACATTTCACTTTGATAGGAATCAGGTAGTAACATTAAGCAGTTTTCCAAATCAAATGTGGAGTTTCCAGACATTTTGTCTGCCATTTTTTCAAATTCTGTCAGACACCAAAAAAGTATGGCAGACAACTTTTAAGAATTACAACTATTTGGGAAAATGTCAGACATTTTGACTGGCATGTATTGCATACTTGATGATCCG
>CAJDSM010013700.1:6076-18274 GCA_903981925.1 Ostrea lurida | reverse complement strand
AGTTTATTCATTTGGATTTGAAACTAAAAAAAAAATACCACACAGCAGCGATCTTTCAGTAAAAAAATGAACTTTCAATATGCCACCAGAGGGCGTTTACACCCACGATACATAGGCGTTTTGAAAGGGGGGGGGGGCAAAACTTCTAAATAATGTGACAAGCAAAAATAACCTTAATCTAAAATGAAAAGGCTATAGACCACTAAATTGTGGGGAGGGGGGGGACTTCCAAATTATGACAAAAAAAAAAGGAGGGGCAAAAACATTAATTTTGTCCCCCCGCTCCTACGCCCATGCCGATACATACTGTACGTGTTAAGAGTCACTGTCAACGTGGATGCTATCTTATTAATTTTCGTGATAATGCCTCACAATGTAAGGGCGGATCCAGAAAATCGTCACAGTTATATGCTGTTCATAATTAAACTGGGGGTGCTCTTATGACATTGATTCTTCATCCACAGGACCACTTAGCTGTTTATTATCGTATAACAGTAAGCTAGAGTGTGTGTTATGGATATCAATCGAGGAAGTGAGAAAACGCCCCACTTCAGATAGCGGGACAAGATGTCAAAGCAATTTATCAAAATATTCAAGACATCTCTCAATAGGATACAACACGACCCGTCTTGTTTCGTTCGCGGTATCCAAGCTAAGGCCTAACACATTCGATGTATCCAGTGCAGGCATGGCTTATGTTTCAGTTGCAGTGGGTAGTAGTTAATAAATATTTGTGACTTACACAATGTTTAAACTACCCCCTCCCCTTAATTAAAATTTAAAAATGAATAAAGGTTAAACTTAACATTCTTGAGAATTGCAACGAATTTGGTCTTCACTCAAAAGTTGTAGTAATTTTGGGGGGGGGGGGGAGGGGTATTTTAATGTGTAAGTCACAAATATTTATTTAACTACACCCACTGCAACTAACATAGCCATGCCTGCATGGATACATCGATATGTAGTTAGGCCTAGCTTGGATACCGCGAAACAAGACGGGTCGGTTTGTGTATCCATGAGAGATGTCCTTGAATATTTTTGATAAATTGCTTTGACATCTTGTCCCGCTATCTGAAGTGGGACGTTTCTCACTTCCTGATTGATATCCATAACACACACTCTAGCTACTGTATACGTATAATAAACAGCTAGTGGTCCTGTGATGAAGATCAATGTCATAGACCCCCTCCAGTAAATATGAAACAGCATTAATGTGACGATTTTCTGGTCCGCCCTTACATTTGAGGCATATCACTGAAAATTTAATTAAGATAGCATCCACGTTGACAGTGGACTCTTAACACGTACAGTATTGTATCGCATGGGCGTAGGAGCGGGGGGACAAAATTATGTTTTTTGCCCCCCTCTTTTGTCACATAATTTGGAAGTCCCCCCCCCCTCCCCACATTTAGTGGTCTATTAGCCTTTTTCATTTATTTAAGGTTATTTTTCAGTTTTGTCACATTATTTAGAAGTTTGCCCCCCCCCCCCCCTTTCAAAAACGCTATGTATCGCGTGTGTAAAACGCCCTCTGGTGGCATATTGAAAGTTATTTTTTTTTACTGAAAGATCGCTGCTGTGTGGATTTTTTTTTAGTTTCAAATCAAATGAATAAAACTATAAATTTGATTCAGCTTTCTTAATTTACGATTGAATAAAATGAAAATGTTTGTACATCCGTGTTGATTTGTCTGCACAGACAAAGCTGTTCCTCGGCGGTCCATCAATAAAATCAAAGCAGAGCATGTTTTATAAAGCTGGTCACAATGTAAACCAATGTTATGCTAATTTGTGTAATCCTGGACAAATAAAGGCTACTATTAAACGAAGGGGAAAATATGTGCAACAATCATAATAAATACAGCCATTCTAAATTCATTGTGTGTATTCTGTTTAATATTGCAAAGTTCTATGAAAGCGCATTCTTGTTTTAATTCTAGTTGAATCCGGGTTTTATACCGTCTGAACTTCGCGACCTGCGATGTTCAAATTGTTGGAATTGGGAACACATGTATAGTTTTTGGCGTATTTTTACATTTTGTTTTGAATTTAGAATATTAGGGAATGCATACTATAGTATACGTTGACTATATTATAAGTTTATAGAGTTTGTCCCTCTTGGACTACTTCCCCCTACCATTGTCCAATATGGAAATCATTACCAAATATGGGGACAAGTCAATGTCACGTGATTTTCAGCTGTTAGTTTAAATAATTTACAGGTCAATGACATATATATCAATATTTACATACTTAAAAGAAATATCTCAATTAATAATTTCAAACAAGAAATCTGTGAGCCAATGCTCACTAGTGATACCCTCGCTATAAGCCTATTAAAACTGTCATATATAGTTGTACATATTTCCAGGTCCTCGGCTAACAGGAAGTATATGTCCGATGAATCTGAAATTGAATCCCACAATACACCATACCTATATCAAGCTTCATGAAAAATATCAGTAGCCTGTGATACATAGTTGTGAGAATTATGTTACGAAAATGTTGTACCGGTATATGGGTACTATATATGAAAAATCCAAGTCCTCGGCAAAAAGGAAGTAGATGTCCGAAGAATCTGAAAATGCATCCCCATACACCATACCTATATAAAGCTTCATGCAAAATATCAGTAGTGGTGATAAATAGTTTTTGAGAATATGTGACGAAAATGTTCTATAGGAGCACTGTATTTGAAAAACTCCAAGTTTTCGGCAAACAGGAAGTAGATGTCCGATGAATCTGAAAACGCATCCCACGATACATCATACCTATACAAAGCTCCATGCAAAATATCAGCAGCACATGATATATGGTTGCTGAAAATTATGTGACTAAAATGTTATATATGAGCACTGTATTTGAAAACTCCAAGTTTTCGGTAAACAGGAAGTAGATGTCCAGTGAATCTGAAAACGCATCCCACGAACATCATACCTATACAAAGCTTCATGCAAAAATATCAGCAGCCCGTGATTATGAGTTGCTGAGAATTATTTGACGAAAAGGTGGGACGGAATGACAGACGGCGGACAGGGGTAAAACAGTATACGGTTACCCCTCTCATTCGGAGCGGGGGTATAAAAAATACAAAAATGTACATATAAGTGGTCTTCCTTCTTTTCTTTTAAAAAACAGTCAATGAAGCTCTCTCTCTCTCTCTACATGTATATATGTTACAAACATTGCAGAAATTCAATTTATAAAGGTATACATGCATTCTTGTGACAATAGTTTCATAACAATTAATCAATAGAATATGTTACATTTATGGTACTGAGGAGGAGAAGAAATAAGAAATAATACAATTTCAATGAGGTCAGGCCTAGTAAAATTTTAAGCTACTGAACCCATCTTTTTAAATTGGTGTCAACTCCTACGTATATATAACAATGGTGTTGTTAAGATTTTCTGGATCCGCATTTACATATGTATAATAAATCATGGTATTGTGAAAATCGTACATACATATGATGATACTGGGAAGATTTCTGCCCCATGACATTTGTGTTGACACCTAACTTGAGATTCTACAGATTTTGTCCAAAAGCCTCATGATTCTATACTTTAGAAGAATGACACAAATTTTAGAGACTTGACAACCAAGACACAATTATTAAAGCACATGTTACTTTGTTTGGAACTTAGAACAAGGTGCACATTACATATTGTAGAACTTTTATTCGTGTAGATTAATATATGCAAGTGTCCAAGACATGTGCGTTCACCACAACCATACAGTTCATAAGGTTTAACTTATTACGGGATCACAAAGGAACAGTGCGTTTCATGTGTGCGATAGTTCAACGTTTTATATCAATACCTCTTCAGATTCTATAAAATCCATGTCACATTGAGATTGGTTTCCGATGATAGTGCCGACCGACCATACTGTAAATTTGTACCAATGAAAATATTTATGTTCTACCACGTAATATATATTTTATTTAATTTCCCATAGCGATAGTAAATTTATCATTTTCCGAAATGATAGTAGCTAAGACATGTGCGTGTCGTTATATTTTTTTTTCTCAAAAATGTAAAAACCGATTTTCCATTCATCAACTTTTCTTAAATTCTTGTAAAAATCCACGGCAAAATTGTGAAGGTTGTGTCTCCGCTAATTCATAGGTAAAATATAATTAGATCGGTGCGGGTTTAAAAGAGACATCTGTTTAATCTCATGCAAAATCTCGAAAAGGGTTTTTTCGCAACAAAGAATTATGCTAGAGTCCCTCGAGGTTTCTCTACGCTTGGACTGTCTAGCATAAAGGTGTGAAATTATTGAGTCGGGCGAGATAACAGATTTAGACGAAGAGAAGAGAGAGAGAGAGCAGAGAGAGAGAGAGAGAGAGAGAGAGAGACAGAGAGAGAGAAGAGAGAGAGAGAGAGAGAGAGAGAGAGATTGTGTTCAGTTGATATTTGAGGAAATATGCAGGCTAACCTTGATGGCATGTATGGTGTGTCAAGAATGAGTAAAGGAGCCATCCAATTCAGTTAGTTCGAGTCTGTGTATATCATTCCATCGCATTTTCAAATATGTATAGTGAAAACTCATGAGTTCAGAGCAGAAACTATACCTTTCCGATAAGTTGTCAAACTTCGATAGTTTGACAGGAGCAGACATAATCTAAATTGTAAGCAGTGACAGTCGATATCCTTCGCTTGTCGTGAAGGTGCCGTTTGGCCTTACACTCGATTTGTATGTGTTTTTGGACCTAGTGATTACGTTTGATACTTGTTACTTCGCCTTTTATTTTTGACAAGACAGTGTACATGTGTTATCTCGCACGTGCAATGTATACTCAGATACTTGTGTAGTACATGTACATCGTAAATATCCCGCTCGTCTAATTTTCTTGAGAAAACACAAGACCCGTTATTGCTGTTGTTTTTAGCTAAACGTTTCGGTATAAAACATATTTTTCAAATTACAAGTTCGTTCTGAACATAAGTACAACTCAGTTTTTAGTGTTTCCCCGCATTCATTTTGTTTTAAACGGGTATTTCTATTGTAAACAAAATCGCGCCGCCTGGCCTTGTTTACATAACAAGATATTCGCTTTTAAAGTGTAACTGAACAATTGACCGCTTTAAATTTTTCAGACCAATTATAAATAAAAATGGGAATGAATAAACAAAATTGTGAAAATTTTCTATTGCCCTTCAGTTCCTAGGGGTGCGTGGCTTCTGCACGAAACGACTTCCTCGCACGAACGATCTCTTCTGCACGAACGCTTTGAACGGTTTTGCTACGAAACGCTGACGGTTTGTACGGACGCCTGAACGGTTTCGAACGGAACGATGAACGGTTCTTGCCGGAACGCTGAACGCTTTGTGAACGGAAACGAATGAAAAGATTTGCACGAAACGAAAACGGAACGATTGGAGGGGTAGTAGCCACGCTTTAGGGTCTGTTTGTAAGCATCAAAAGTTTGATAACTTTCAGCCCCTTGAAATCCGCTTATTACGTAAATAAATTTTCAATTTCGTTGATAATCAGCTGATAAAAAATGTTAAAATAAGCAACTTTTCTTCCAATAATGGCTTAGCATTCATTTTTAGTTTTTTTTTTTTTCTTTTTTTTAGATATTAGAAAGATTGTTTTGACCCTTATATATTGTTTTGACATTTTTAAGGGCCATCCCCTGAATCCTTAAACGGGCGACAAAAGAAAAATTGTGAACTGGTATATCTTTCGAAGTCACAGTTTCAAAGCAATCAGTTCTATAGCATTTCACAAAAGTTTGTTTGTTTAGGGGTAGAAAAAGCATTAAAGTTTCATACTTTCAGCCCCTTGGAAAGTCTTATATACGCAATAAAATTTTTCATTTCGTTTTGACTATCAGCTGATACAAATGTTTGAAACACAGCGTTTCTTCATAATGCTTTAGCAAACGTTCAATTTTAGTTTTTAAGATATTTAGAAAATAGTTTTGACCCTTTTCGGCCCCTAATTCAAAGGGCTGGCCCCTAAAACTTTACATAGGCGAATAGGAATTGTCATTATCTACAGCCTTTGTTCTACAATGTATTATCAAAATATTTTAGTTTTCAAGATATATACAATGTTGAATTTGGGTCAATCCTCCCTGAGATCCTTAAAGGCGCTTAAGACAAATTTGAAGATGCATATTGGTTCAGAGTCACATTTCAAAGCATTTCATGTTATTACGTTTTCACAGATAATGTTTTTTTCTTTACGAGATAGAAAGCATCAAAGTTTCAGGATTTCGGACTTAGATCCCTTATTCGTATCATTTTCATTTCGTTGCATAATAGCTGCATAACAAACCGTTGGAACGAGCATTCTTTCGCTTCAAATAATGCTTAACAAATTCTTTTTAGTTTTTAAGATATAATAGAAAATAGTTTTGAACCCTTTCGCCCCCTTAAATTTAAAGATATGGCCCCTCAAACTTCATATGGATGAGTGGGCTTGTCATTATCTACAAGCTTTTGTTCTAATGTAAACAACAATTTTTAGTTTTCACTTCTAAATAATGTGACAAGCAAAAAATAACCCTTAAATAAATGAAAAAGGCTAATAGACCACTAAATGTGGGGAGGGGGGGGGGACTTCCAAATTATGTGACAAAAGGGGGAGGGGCAAAAACATAATTTTGTCCCCCCGCTCCTACGCCCATGCGATACATACTGTACGTGTTAAGAGTCACTGTCAACGTGGATGCTATCTTAATTAAAATTTTCAGTGATATGCCTCAAATGTAAGGGCGGATCCAGAAAATCGTCACATTAATGCTGTTCATATTTACTGGAGGGGGTGTCTATGACATTGATCTTCATCACAGGACCACTAGCTGTTTATTATACGTATACAGTAGCTAGAGTGTGTGTTATGGATATCAATCAGGAAGTGAGAAACGTCCCACTTCAGATAGCGGGACAAGATGTCAAAGCAATTTATCAAAAATATTCAAGGACATCTCTCATGGATACACAAACCGACCCGTCTTGTTTCGCGGTATCCAAGCTAGGCCTAACTACATATCGATGTATCCATGCAGGCATGGCTATGTTTAGTTGCAGTGGGTGTAGTTAAATAAATATTTGTGACTTACACAATTTAAAACTACCCCCTCCCCCCTTAATTAAAAATTTAAAAAATTGATAAGGTTAACTTAACATTTTGAGAATTGGCACGAATTTGTCTTTCTACTCAAAGTTGGTATACATACAAACTGTATGCCCCCCCCCCCCCCCCAAATATTACTACAACTTTGAGTAGAAAGAACAAATCGTGCAATTCTCAAAATGTTAAGTTAACCTTATCAATTTTTTAAATTTTTAATTAAGGGGGAGAGGATAGTTTTAAATTGTGTAAGTCCACAAATATTTATTTAACTACACCCACTGCAACTAAACATAGCCATGCCTGCATGGATACATCGATATGTAGTTAGGCCTAGCTTGGATACCGCGAAACAAGACGGGTCGGTTTGTGTATCCATGAGAGATGTCCTTTGAATTTTTTTGATAAATTGCTTTGACATCTTGTCCCGCTATCTGAAGTGGACGTTTCTCACTTCTGATTGATATCCATAACACACACTCTAGCTACTGTATACGTATAATAAACAGCTAGTGGTCCTGTGATGAGATCAATGTCATAGACACCCCTTAGTAAATATGAACAGCATTAATGTGACGATTTTCTGGATCCGCCCTTACATTTGAGGCATATCACTGAAATTTAATTAAGATAGCATCCACGTTGACAGTGGACTCTTAACACGTACAGTATGTATCGCATGGCGTAGGAGCGGGGGGACAAAATTATGTTTTTGCCCCCCTCCTTTTGTCACATAATTTGGAAGTCCCCCCCCCTCCCCACATTTAGTGGTCTATTAGCACTTTTTCATTTATTTAAGGGTTATTTTTTGCTTTGTCACATTATTTAAAGTTGTGCCCCCCCCCCCCCCCTTTAAAAAACGCTATGTATCGCGTGTGTAAAACGCCCTCTGGTGGCATATATGAAAGTTAATTTTTTTTTACTGAAAGATCCGCTGCTGTGTGGTATTTTTTTTTAGTTTCAAATCAAATGAATAAAACTATAAATTTGATGTCAGCTTTCTTAATTTACGATTGAATAAAATGAAAATGTTTGTACATCCATGTTGATTTGTCTGCACAGACAAAGCTGTTTCCTCGGCGGTGCCATCAATAAAATCAAAAGTCAGAGCATGTTTTATTAAAGCATGGTCACAATGTAAACCAATGTTATGCTAATTTGTTGTAATCCTGGACAAATAAAGGCTACTATTAAACGAAGGGGAAAATATGTGCAACAATCATAATAAATACAGCCATTCTAAATTCATTGTGTGTATTCTGTTATATTGCAAAGTTCTATGAAAGCGCATTCTTGTTTTAATTCTAGTTAGATCCGGGTTTTATCGTCTGAACTTCGCGACCTGCGATGTTCAAATTGTTGGAATTGGGAACACATGTATAGTTTTTGGCGTATTTTACATTTTGTTTGAATTTAGAATATTAGGGAATGCATACTATAGTTATACGTGACTATATTATAAGTTTATAGAGTTTGTCCCTCTTGGACTACTTCCCCCTACCATTGTCCAACATATGGAAATCATTCCAAATATGGGGACAAGTCAATGTCACGTGATTTCACTGTTAGTTTAAATAATTTACAGGTCAATGACATATATATCAATATTTACATACTTAAAAGAAAGTATCTCAATTAATAATTTCAAACAAGAAATCTGTGAGCCAATGCTCACTAGTGATACCCGCGCTATTAGCCTATTAAAACTGTCAATATAGTTGTACATATTTCCAGGTCCTCGGCTAACAGGAAGTATATGTCCGATGAATCTGAAAATGAATCCACAAATACACCATACCTATATCAAGCTTCATGAAAAATATCAGTAGCCTGTTATACATAGTGTTGCAGAATTATGTTACGAAAATGTTGTACCGGTATATGGGTACTATATATGAAAATTCCAAAGTCCTCGGCAAAAAGGAAGTAGATGTCCGAAGAATCTGAAAATGCATCCACGATACACCATACCTATATATAGCTTCATGCAAAATATCAGTAGTGGTGTAAATAGTTGTTGAGAAATATGTGACGAAAAATGTTATAGGAGCACTGTATTTGAAAAACTCAAGTTTTCGGCAAACAGGAAGTAGATTCCGATGAATCTGAAAACGCATCCCACGATACATCATACCTATACAAAGCTCCATGCAAAATATCAGCAGCACATGAATTGGTTGCTGAAAATTATGTGACTAAAATATGTTATATATGAGCACTGTATTTGAAAACTCCAAGTTTTCGGTAAACAGGAAGTAGATGTCCAGTGAATCTGAAAACGCATCCCACGATACATCATACCTATACAAAGCTTCATGCAAAAATATCAGCAGCCCGTGATATATGGTTGTGTGAGAATTATGTGACGAAAAGGTGGGACGGAATGACAGACGGACGGACAGGGGTAAAACAGTATACGGTTACCCCTCTCATTCGGAGCGGGGGTATAAAAAATAAAAATGTACATATAAAGTGTCTTCTTCTTTTTCTTTTAAAACAGTCAATGAGCTCTCTCTCTCTTCTACATGTATATATGTTACAAACATTGCAGAAATTCAATTTATAAAGGTAACATGCATTCTTGTGACAATAGTTTCATAACAATTAATCAATAGAATATGTTACATTTATGGTACTGAGAGGAGAAGAAATTAAGAAATAATACAATTTCAATGAGGTCAGGCCTAGTAAAATTTTAAGCTACTGAACCCATCTTTTTAAATTGGTGTCAACTCCTACGTATATATAAACAATGGTGTTGTTAAGATTTTCTGGATCCGCATTTACATATGTATAATAAATCATGGTATTGTGAAATGTAACATACATATGATGATACTGGGAAGATTTCTGCCACTGACATTTGTGTTGACACCTAACTTGAGATCTACAGATTTTGTCCAAAAGCCTCAGATTCTATACTTTAGAAGAATGACAAAATTTTAGAGACTTGACAACCAACACAATTATTAAAGCACATTTACTTTGTTTTGGAACTTAGAACAAGGTGCACATTACATATTGTAGAACTTTTATTCGTGTAGATTAATATATGCAAGTGTCCAAGACATGTGCGTTAACCACAACCATACAGTTCAGTAAGTTTCTTATTAACTATTAACTTTATTGCTATTAAGATATACTGTCCTAACTGCCGTCAGGTACTCATAGATTTCTAAAAGTCTTTGTTTTTAAGAAAATCTGATTAGCTGATGTGCCAATAAATCATTATTCCATAAAACCAGACTTCTGCTAAATAAACTAGACTTCTGCTAAATAATCGATGGATAGAAGAAAATCTAATCATGTATTGATATAAAAAGACCTTGAGCTCAAACTTTGGGGGGAAAATTAAGAAATTTTCGATTAAGAACTGGTTGCCGCTCTGTTTATCAGATACATGCCTGAATAGAACAGTAACAAATTAACAATTGAAAATAAAAATAGCTAATTGAGAAATTGAATATTATGGGATAAAAAAGATCAAATGATGTATCATAATCCATCCCTGTAATGGCCAGTGAATCTTCAAGAGAACGGAGTTATGGGGGTTTGGGTTGCTTGTAAGCCTGTACCCAATATGAATGGAAACTACATTTTATCATTCTATTTTCATTAAAATTTCCCATCTTTTATGGAAAATATGTAATAGTAGCGTCTATAACATCATATACAATCTAACTCTGGAATCTACATTCGGAATATATTTTAAACACTGAGTGTTCGTAAAAAATCGGCAAAATTTTATTTTGAGTCAAAGATAATTGATGTCATTCATTTCTAAATAATTTTACAAATAAATATAATATGGGAAAGGCAAATAATATACAGTTGAACTTCGGAACTCAAACACTGATATTCGAATACCATGGCTATGTGAATTGATCTGAAAGTCCCAGCCACCTAATCTTCTGAGTATTTTTACCCCGATATCTTGAATCCACGGATATCTCAACTTTTTTCTTGTCCATCGAGTTCAGGATAACGAGATTCGACTGTATTTACTCATCAATGGCAAATCAGAAAATTTTTTGTTTACCAGCAATATCTCAGTTACTAGATACTGTGTAAAGTACATGTCCAAGTACAAATAGTCAAACACAATCTGAATCACATAGTTTGATGGTTCATAGTTACATTCCAAAATAAAACTTTAAAAAAGTTGGTAGACAGGCATCTATATTTCGGATATGACTTTAATTCATGTTCATATGACTATAGATTACAAAAATCTTTGTTTCATTCGGCAGTGCTTTTCATAACATATCTTTTTCGCAACAAAATTGACTTTTTCCACCCCTTAGTTTCCAGTAAGAAAGCATGCAATGTGTTCATTGGACTGATTAAGTACACGGTGAATTGCCGTTAGACAAAATTCAACTATAAGTGTTGTTTCTGACCACCTCCCTTCCTCTGTCTAACACTGCGAGTGCACTCCAGAAACATGGGGAGGAACATTCTGACGCAGACCGGCTGCGATTTCTGCCGATTTCAGAATTTGTTCGGTAGAGAAATGCCGACTCAGAATTCGTCTGCAAAAAAAAGAACAATGAGCCTATGTTTAAAGTTCAATAACTCTTACAAAGCTAAGAGGGCACATGGACTTCATATGTGGTTGGCAATCAGCAAGTACTGAAATGCACTATATACAGAACCTCATAGAAAATGTTGTCAAAGTGCATTGTAAGTACATGATTACCGTAACTAGTCAATGTAATTGATCCCACCCCTACATATATGATACAAAACATTTGCCTCCTTGAGATTTTCTAAGATATGATGTATATTCAATATAGCCAACTTTGTTCTACCCTGGGCGCATGAACCTTCAACCAGGGAGGCATGAATTTCACAGCTTGATAAAGGGCTCATTGGTCATTATAATCCAGCTAAAAGTTTCACTGCTTGATGGTGAGAGTAATTCCAAGATATAATGCATTTTAATGCAACTTCACCTCTACCTAGTGCCTGATTCAGGAACCGTACATTTCACAGTTTCATGTTTGTGTACATTTAATTTGTCCACATCAACTGAAAGGCCCTGGGAGGAAAATGCAGTAACCAGGTGCTCACATAATTCTGTCAACAGTACAAACTGCAGATAT
>CAJDSM010013698.1:6541-19338 GCA_903981925.1 Ostrea lurida | reverse complement strand
GAATTAAGGTTGCTCCATCCTTGATGCTTTTATGAAGGAAAGGGATGGGGGGTCCATGAATTTTTGAAAAACCTTGAATCTCTCTATATGCGGAAGAATTCCATATAAATTTTCAGCTTCCTGGCCGCAGTGGTTCTTGAGAAGAAGATTTTTATATGACACCACCCTATTTTGCCATTCTGTTCGTGATTATCTCCCCTTTGAATGAGGGCCTGGTCCTTCATTTGAACCAAATTGAAGCCCCTTCACCCAATGGGATATGTCTGGTGACCCAAGTTTTGGGTTGAATTTGGCCCAGCGGTTCTGAGAAGAAGTGTTGAATAATGTGAAAAAGTTTACGCCGACAACGACGCCGCGACAACGACGCCGACGACCAGACACAGACCAACTTTTGGATCAGAAAAGCTCACTTGAGCCTTCGCTCAGGTGAGCTAAGCACAAAAAGTTGTAAGCAATATTCCATTATTATTTCAAATCTTGTGTGGTGTGCATGTACGTGAGTATGTGTGTAAATGATACATTGAAATAGTCCATTTGTGTTAAAATTTAGTAAAGCAGAATACATTGTCATGCCAAATTCAAAAATTTATAAAAATCGCCAAGTTCCACTTTCTTCGTATATAATTGGAGACTTGAAACTCTACAAGGGGGGCATCCACTTGCAAGTTTTGCACATGGTAGGCAATCCAGTATATATATTGGACCTAGCTAGTAAATATATATAGAGAGATTTATTGAAATAAGGCCTCTAGAGCAGCTATAAGCCCCCTTGTATCAGATGTGTCCCTTAAACTTGTAAAATAAGAGCAAATTGGCAATCACCTAAGGAAATAACTCCAGCCTGGATAAACTGGCAATGGACAATTCATCTCTCTTCAAAAATGCCCTCGCAATCTTCTAGCTGTGGCACGAGAATTCTTATAGACAACAACATTACTTGCCATGAACATACATATACATGTAACGTATATTGAAATTAATAGTTTAATATATATACCATAATCACAACAATAATTAAACTAGAGTAAAAACTCACAAAGGATATCCCCACCACCCACATAATTTTTATGCTCACTTGAATCATGAAGCTTGAACTTAGAAAGTTTATGGCCCAGACACACATACCAAGTTCAAAAAACCTATAATTTTGAACTTGAAGTCAAGGTTATATAGAGGTCATGAATATACACAGTCAAGGTCATGAATGTATTAGCACATCCTTTCATGATGCACAGAAAGATGGAGGGAACAAGACAAACAGGCAAAAGGTAACATGAAACTTGTCCTGCATGACAATACACCCAATGTACAAATATAGTATTCCTACTGCAAAGATGAAGAAGTTATGGCCCGGACAAGCAAATCATGTTAAACAAGAGGCCCAAGGGCCACATCGCTCACGCTAGCACAGCTGCTTCACTAAGAAGAGCAGTAGTTTGGGATTTAGAATGTACACTGTGGGACTAAATCTGAACCTATGTTTGGGTGGAGGCATTTCTGACGCAACTTAATCTACTCCAATTCAGGAAGCTTTCAGGTAAATTATCAACTCTTCTGGTTCATGTGAAAAAGATTTTTAAAAAGAATTTGCTCTATATATCTGCATGTAAAACTTTGATCCCCTAAATGGGGCCTCCATCATACCCATACATGTGATAAATTCCGACTGCTATGAGTGAGCATTATTGCCGAGCTACAGGGTGAGATTGGGGTGTTTGGGGTGAGATTTTTTTAATATCAATGATTTGGCTGTAAAATAAAGGCCATAATAATACTAGATTTAGTTCCTTTTTTTATTATAAAAGAATTATCATAGTGTCCACCAAGCAAGTTTCAGCCAGTTCAGCACTAGATTCAAAGTGTTTTCTTTAATAGCATTAAGTCTCTACTAATGGGAAGATTCCTTCTTGGGAAGATTCTGAGACTATTGCAGGGCATTTTTGGTTTTTTGATTACATCAAAAGTCTTGGTTTTGGAAGGTGTCTAACACCTCGGCAGTTTTGTGTTCATACGACTTGATTTGGCTGACATTGATGCGAGTTGATTGTCACAAGACTGCAAAGGTTGGCCTCTGGGTATCAACTTTGTATCTTCTTTAGCAACACTGAACGACCTCTATAATAAATAGCGTTTTTTCTTTGGGCCTGCGTTGTCAGGAGAATGGGGCCGTTTTGACATCTTGTGGGCAGCCAGTGTACAAATCAAATTGATGATCTGATTTAGCCATGGTTGCCATTTTATTACATGTATCCCAAGCCAATACGTCTCATAAACTTTTGAGACTGAGCAACTTTCATGATCAAAGGGAAATTATTGCATACCAACACCTTAAAGCTAGTTTCCACTATCTAAAGGAAAATTAATCGTAATTATTGAATAACACAAAAAGCACAGGCGCTCGGTTGAAATTAAATTCTCAAACTCTTCTGTAGGCCCTATAACAACACACGTTGCCCGTGTTTATGAACCAAGCACCTGAGCACCAAGCAAATATTTCAGATTCAAAAAGGAAATTATCGGAAATTAGGCCTAATTGGAGGACACCAAGCTTAATGGATTAAACTATTGGTGCATTGTATGCGGTGTAACAATATATCAAAGCATAAGAAAAAATTCACTGTACCAAAAATGTTATGTGAGTTACCCTTAAAATCACATACGCCGAAGCCCATTCATGAAACTTTGGAGTTTATTTACAATATTCGCAGTAAAGGGGGCGATAACTCGTACCTCAATTTCCGATTGCAAGACAATAACCGTGCTTCCGGTGTGTTAGTGTGGTAAAATTTACATGCGTTGATAAGAAAAATGACTACTAAAAAATTTTAACAAAAAATATTTTTTAGGGGTGAGATTATTGTTTTCCCGCGCGTGAGGTCGTGCGATTGTTCAAAAAGGGTGAGTCTCACCCCAAAAAGCGTGAGATATCACATGTATGCATACCCCGAGGGGTCATGACTTTGAACACTTGTAATTCATCTTTATATCAGAAGCTTCATATAATTTCAGCTTTCCTGGCCCCAGTGGTTCTTGAGAAAGAAGATTTTTAAAGATTTCTCTATATATATCATGCATGATAACTTTGAATCCCACTAATTGTGGCCCCATCGTACCCCGGGGGTCTAAGATTTGAACAAACTTAAATCTCCTCTATATCATTAGAAGCTTTTCCATATAAATTTAAGCTTTCCTGGCCAGTGGTTTTGGAGAAGAAGATTTTTAAAGATTTTTCCTATATAATCAACTGTCAAACCTTTGATCCCCCTATTGTGGCCCTCGCTACCCGGGGTCATGATATTAACAAACTTGAATCTCCTCCTATATCAGGAGACTTTCATATAAAATTTCACGCTTTCGGCTGGGCCCAGTGGGTTCTTTTTGTTTTTTTATAAATTTTTTTATTTTTTATGTTCACATATATCAGATATATAGTAGTTCAATATATACAAAAAAGAAAAAAAAGCATCTAAATATACTGGGAGATTTTTGAATATAGAAAAGAAAGATAGGTAAGAAGTATAAGAAGACAGAGTAGGAGAAAATAGTTCGAAACAATTGATTCCACCTGTTACTGGTGTATCAAATTCTTCTTTTTTACCAATTTTATAAGAAATAAATTTTGTTGTGTTTCATAAGAAGAATTTTCATTTGGGATATTGCTGCATGTAAACTCAAGGCTTCTTCAGTCACAATCTTGGCTGTATACACATGTATTTAAACAGGCAATATTGTCTAACACATTTGTATTTTTTTGATCAGCAGAAACTAATGCGTCTTGCGTTAAAAAGATTAAAAGGGAGTAAAAAATGGTAAATTGTAAAAAATAAAAATGATATCAATTGTCGTTATTGTGAAGTTTTGTCTGCCCAGAAAATCCTGATTAATTATAACGAAATAACCAAGATTCTGATGGAACGTTTCCGATAACTGTCGACAAACGTCAGAAAGACGACGTCAAAGCTATAGGCACCAGCAAGGTTAACAAGTTGAAAAGAAAAAATACACATTCTATTACTTAGATATATTCTATGAACTGCTTGATTAATTTTTTTTTTAACTTCCTAGTTTATATGTACTTGAAAAAATAGAAAATTTTCATTGTGCTGTAGTCCATTTTGAGAAATTTTTTTGTCGTTGAGGCCCCTTGGAACTGCGTGTGAGCAACGCGGCGAATAGCTTTCCGAACGGAGTTCAAACTAGGGGTCATATGAATAAAGGCGGGGCTAAATCGAATTTTTTTGTCTTCCCGACAAGAATTCAAACGAAACTGTTATTTTATGTTAGTTGGAGTAAGAAATAAAGTAAATATCATATTGGTGACAAATATTCCACTTTAATATCATCATAATCTTACGATTATCAATGCATTTCTAAGTGAAATAGAGATGACCGCGAAAATAGTAGTTGATGATTTTGTTAGACATATGCCTTTAAGCCATAAAGCAATAATATTTTGACAATACTATTGTTTATCAATAAAACCAAGAATAAAGATTTTTTGGTAATAGCTATTTGCAAACCAGTCTTATCTTGTAGAAAAGCTCAAAATCACTCAAAAAGTTTGTAAAACATTGCATTCTCCATAAAATATGTTCAATAAGATCCTCTTCTGAGTGACAAAGTCTGCAGTACTTTGAATTACTTTTTTTTAATTTTACAACACTAGGAGGCGATTGATAATTCTGTATTGAAACCACTGAATTTTACTGTCCCCTTCTGTCACTCTGAAAGGTATTTTTGTGGATTAATTTGCCAATTCTTTCGTATGAATGTCAAGCTCACTCCATTTTGTTTTGCCGATTGTAACAGAAGTATTTTGGTTTAGGAATATCATAAAAAAGTTTTGACTTTTTGCATTTTAGCACAACAAATATGTTTGAACATAATCAATGGGATTTGTGAGCTTGATGATGGTGGTCACATCCATACTTTTTCATCCATGCTCTAATAGATGGAATTATACTATTATATTCTTAGAAAAATTAATCCCTTATATCTGGATAGGTATTACAAAATGATTCATAACAAAGAAGTGAACCATTTTCATTGATTTATATCATAATTCGCCTGTGCCTCTGTCAACATCTGTTTGGTTAAAAAAATAGTTGTTGTTTACCCAATATGAAATTGGGGTTATAAGAAAAGGTGCATCTGCATGGAACATCTCAGGCTTATTACTGATATTTTGTAATCAACCCATGAGATTTGAATACATCTATCCAAAATCTATTTTTTAATGTTCAATAAGTATTGGTAAATTATTCAATTCCACAGTTTTATTAACTTGTTTAAATCTAACTCTTGGAATAAAGTGTTCTATATCCTTATTTGAAAACATAAGTATATCTAATCCAAACATTTTCAGAGAATCATATAACAAGCTTACCAGATTTAACTTTCTCTTCTAAGCGGCACCGATCCCATAAGTTTTTTTAACATCTGACATCTTTTCTTAACCCTATGTGGTTTTATTATTACCATGACAAATAGGAATAATATCTGGATGAACATGACTGAGATATCCTTTGAGGTAGGTGAGTCTGAAGGATTTGGGATTGACAATAAAAATATGGGTTTAGTAAAGGTAAGACGAAGTGTTTTTAATAACATAATTTTCCGAATAGGGGGTGTTCAAAAATCTTTGTTTCCCAGTTGTTATAATTATTAATTTAATCTTTGTTAATTTTGGTTCATAATTTAATTGCTGGCATTTTTTCCAATTCCCACATCACAAATGATTCCAACAGAGGTAAATCTGGTAGTACGCCCTGGAGCCGGCACCCTAAGCTGGTAATATTGGAGAAGACTAGTATTCATTACTATAATTTATCGTTGGAACCCTAGCCAATATGACATGATTCGTTTTCAATATAATACAGTATGAAGCCCAGACATTTCTGAAAATTTTTCCAATTGTCTTAAAAGATTATCCACAAGCAGAGATTCTTCACTGCCATCAAGAATAAGTGATGTATTCACAGTCGCCAATTGTAGATTTGGGAGTGGACATGTTTTCACTATATATTATTATCAACAACTAATGCCCTGATGTTCTTGTGTCATTCTAATATGATTGCCAATATTCCGCACAAATTAAAAAATTTATACGGTGATATAGGGTCACCCTGTCTGCACCTCTTCTTTGAATAGTGATTCTATCAGAGATATTGGCCACCTTGGTTTTACTACAGATGTAGATGTCTGTAATTAAAAATTGAAATCCAATTTCCTTATCGAGGGACCAAAATTGAAAAATTCCAGTGTTTTTGTATAAATGACCATGAAAGTGTTATCAAATGCTTTGTTCGAATCTCAATTAAGTTAAGGACTGAATATGATCCGCAGGTAATAGTTTTATCACTGTCTTCTAGTGTCTAGTGGCATTAAATCGTAAATCAAGCCTTGTATTTTTCACCAATTATATATCTGTTTGAAATGAAACCTGTTTGGTCTCGATTATTATTTTGTCAATTATATTTTTTTATTTCTCTGGCAATACAAACCTGATGCACATTTTATACACAGTATTTTTAATATAGAGTAACTTGGTCTTCCAGTTTTTCAGATAATGCTTGGCTTGTCACCTTTTGGTAGTAAAAGTATATACCATATTATGACTTTTGAGTACAGGAAAGACTGTTATTTTCATAACCTATATTAATAGATCTACTACACAAAAGCCCAATAATAGTTTCCCAATAATATTATAACTCTAAGGCTTCTTAAGTAGTTTAAATACGTCCTTTGCGTTTCGCAATATCACTAGACCTTGACAGTTACCGAAAAGCGATCTGTCAAACCATTAATAGATAGAGGAGAACAGGTATAAATTGCTAGAAAAAAGATACCCACGCGGAAATCAGTTTGAACAGGATGATGCTTGCTAAGAGGAAAGAAGGAAAGATGGGAAAGAAAAGACAACAGCTGAAAGAAGTAAAGCAATAAAAAGAAATTACGTAATGTAACAAATTTGTCATATTCTTGTTATTTGAACCAGGCTGCGGCAGAGTGTCCTACTTCAGTACACCAGTTACTTTATGTGTTCAAGTGTAAACAGTCAATGGTACAACCGGAACATAAACGGAGAAGCCGTAGTTTACAAAACACCCACATGATCGTCAGAAATAATTTCCCGAAAAAGAACCCATCATGTTGAGCTGGTTGGTGATTTGTCTCCCTCGAATTTCATCAAAGATTGTCAAACACGCCATTCGCTTGTCCTTGCGCAATTTGTCGCAAAACAACAGTGACCATTGAAATTGAGACCAAAGCTGCTTTGACCATCTTCGGATTTCCAACAGTGTTCTGTTGATTTAGCTGGACTCTATTGAGTTGGGTCACCATCAATCACTGAAGAGCGAATTCTGTTGTGCGTGTTCTATTTTCACGCGGTTGATCGATGATGTTTCATAGAGTTTGTCTTTGTTTGGTTCGGAGTGTGCTTGATGTCAGATTTCATTAAGATTGGTGCGCTGATTATCCTTTTTCTGCCTGGGATTCGGTGGGATTGCCATTCCACTCGTTCAGAAAACTTCCACGCCAGTATTTCTTTGAATGATTGTTTTGTACACTGGCTCTTTACATCTTCCCCCGGTGATTCTTTAACACCATGATTTTCACATTGGTAAAGTTCTTCCTAGAATATTGTTCATGTCCCAGTATGGCGCTTACTTCCAATGCGGTGACCTAGCTCAACTTCTTTACTTCGTCAGTTTTCCTTCAGATGCGGCCCGTTTTGTTTCTTTAAACCCTCATTTCAGATCTCTGTCGAATCTATAATATTTCCATTAGGGCATTGTGTTTTTCCTCAAAGAGTTTTTTCTATCTCTTTTTGTGTTCCGGATAAACATGTTCTCTAACAATTTGACCCACAATGTCTTTAATGTCCATCTGTTCCTTCACTGTTTTGTTTTACACTCTCTTTGAGGGTTAAGATCCGCGCCTTGTATATTCTTGTAAGGCATCGTAATTGCTGAGTTGTTTTTCTTGTTTCAGTTAACTTGTATTTATCGATTTCGTTCTACGTGGTTATTTGCAGTCTTAGTTTTGATCTGGTGTTTTTGAAGAGCCATATCTCAGTATACGAATAACCAAACAGATAAGAAAATGTAAGACGAGGATACACGATATCTTTCCTAACATCTACTCACAGTTCACACGTTTTTTGGCATTAAACATTGCATGTACATACCAAAAACGTGTCTCAAAAGACTGTCTGTACTGGCAACAGGTAATGTTTAAAGTCAGTAGTTAATGCCCATCGACATTGTCGCCCATCATTAGTCAGACACGAAGGACACCTGCCCAGAGATACAGGAGCACCTTATTAAGCGTGTACGCACTCGGGGCCATACCGGAAGTCTGGCCCAGTGGTTTCTTGAAAAGAAGATTTTGTTAAAGATTTCTTCCCTACTTACGGATTAATCAGTATGTCAAACTTGACTGCCCGCTATTGGTGGCCCCATCCGCGTACCCAGCCGGGGGTCATGATTTGAACAAAACTTGGATCTCCTCTATATCACGTGTAAGCCTGTTGTGAGTCATCTAAATCTGTGCAGAGCTTCCTGGCCCAGTGGTTCTTGGAAAGGAAGATGTTTTTAAATGTGACACCACCCTATTTTGGCATTTTCCACATGATTATCTCCCCTTGATGAGGCGCTGGTCCTTCATTTGAACACAAAATTGAAGCTCCCTTCACACCAAGGAGATGTGTTACCAAGTTTGGTTGAATTTGGCCCAGCGGATCGTTGAGAAGACAGTTGAAAATGTTGAAAGTTTACGACGAACGACAACTGGAACGACGACGACGACAACGAGACGACAGACAACAGGAAGACAAATTTTGATTTCAGAGAAAAGCTCAACTTGACGCCCTTCGGCTCAGGTGAGCTAAAACCTAATAATTTTGACCTTCGAGGTCAAAGTCATACAGAGGTCCATGAACTGTACAGCAACACATCATCTCATGTGTCGATACTACCCATCGTCCATAGTGCCAAATAAATATGTATGCCTATATATAACTAGAACTGTCCTATCGGGACAATACCCCCGCGCGGGGCACCACTACATAATGAACACGAAGCAGATTGTCGGTGTTCAGATCAACAGAAGTTGCTCTATAATGTGGTACGAATATAGTAATTATTTTCTTGTAGGAGGATTTGTGGAAGAGACGATGCTAGGCCTACATGGATGAATCGCAGAGTTACGGGATATCTGTGTGCAAGATAATTGCCTAAGCAAACGTCATATCTTGACAAAAATTTAAAATTCCTGACAAATATATGCACATCTCCGATTTATTGTGATCTTAAAACACTTTAGCCACCAGCAAAGTGTTTATATAAAACACGTCCCTGATGAGTCGTTGTAAGAGGAGTTGCGTGACAACGCACCTGATCCATAGGTATTTTGGTGAAAAATGCCTAAGTCCAAAACGTTCATATCATTGACAAAAATATGTCCAAAATAAAAATTCCCTGACAAATGCACATCTCCTTATATATTTTCTAACACTCCAAAAGTGTCATAAAAATCGCTGGCAAGTCGTTTAGGGAGGAGTGCGGACAATGGCACTGATTGCATAGGTATTTTGCGTTGAAAAATGCCGCAAGTCCAAAACGTTCATATCTTGTACAAAAATTGTCCAAAACAAAATTCCTGATAATAATGCACATCTCCATAATATAATTCGTAACATCCACAAAGTTTCATTAAAAAATCCCTGAAGTTGTTTAGGGAAGGAGTTGCGGACAAACGCACTGATAATTGGTATTTTTGGTGAAAAATGCCAATGTCCAAACGTTCCACATCTTGCGTACAAAAAATTGGTCGCAAATAAAATCCTTGACAAATATGGCACATCTCCATTATATATTCTAGACACTCCACAAAGTTTCATACAAAATCCTTGCAAGTCTTTAGGAAGGAGTTGCGAACAACGACACATCTGTATGCAAAGCTATTTTTGGGAAAAATGCCTAAGTCTCAAAACGTTCATATCTTGTACAAAAAGTTGTCCCAAAATAAAATTCCTGAACAATATGCACATTCCATATGTATTTCTAACCACGTTCCACAACAGCCTTGTCCAATTGAAAATCCTGCAAAGTCGTTTAGAGAGTTGCGGACAACAAATCATAATTGTCGGACAGACATGACGGACGGACACTGACAGACAGGGTTGAAACCTATTACCCCCCCAAACTATCGGTTTGCGGGGGGTAGTAAAAAACAAAGAAGTTATAACCTGGACACCAGTCTGCATAGACATAATGGACAGACAAACAGGTGATCCCTATATACCCCAAAACTTTTCTTTAGTGGGGGGGGGGGGGGGGGGAGCGGGGGGGGGGGGAGGTAGCAAACCCATGTCATTTTTGACACGGGGTAGATGGCCAATACCCCTAGCTAAAACGTTATTGCATCTACGGGGGGGGGGGATGAACTAGATAAACAACACATAATAAGCATATATAACAGTAAATGTACAATAAGTGATGCCATATTAACAGGTAATAATTGTAGTGCATTAATACAGCACAACCACATTACCACAATTACATATAATAATTATAGTACAAAAGATGTACCAGAGATTACCAAAGGGTTTCTTCAGATGTTGAGCAGACCAAGATGGTCTAACAGAACAATATACATGTACCACCTTTTTAAAAGGGGTCATAAAGTTTAATTACCTTCTATGTTATATTCCTCTGCCTTTTGTCTATATCATCACAGGAATTGTGCGTCTTTGTCAGCATGTTCGTTACAGTTTCATCAAGTTAGCAGCAGCATTAAAACTCGTGGATTCAACTCAACAAAACTCGGGTATGTCAAATTCTCAGCAAAAACCTTCTCAAGCCATGTTTTGTTACTACGCATCAATGATTTCAATAACTGCTACAATCAAGACATGTGTCTACTTTACCTATCATTATATTCTGGTACACCACTTGTCAGAAATTATGTCGATTGTCGATGATTTGTTGACTTGTCAGATCTGTTTGTCGACTGTCAGATTTTTTGTTGACTTGTCACTTATGCATGTTCTAAAAATTCAACGTGAAAAATGAGTCCATGTCAAGTATGTGCCATCCAGTTGGACAGCAATATTTTTCTGACCAATTAAGTCAATTAAATAAACGACCCTGAAAGCCAACATAATTAATCTGAAAAGTCAACATCACCTTCCAGCAAGTCGTCAATATATTAGCTGACAACAATAACAATTCATCATCGATCTCTGACAATTTGAAACAAATATTCTGGAACAAGTGTTGATATATGGCCTAATTAAACATTGACAAGTACCATATACTTTTTCGGACACTTTAGTCATTAGTCAAACACAACATTTCTGACAATAGTCAACATCATTCAATCTGAAAGTCGACATAACATCTGACATGTCAACTTGTTAGATTTTATTGATCGATACAAGTAGATTGACTTCCTAGTGATAGTTATTTTTTCTGACAAGACGCCGACATAAAGATCTGGAAAGTGGTTGCCAGAAATTTTGATTTACAGTGCTCTATAAAGATACGATACTTTCCCCAAGCTGTATAAATACATTTGATTGAAACATATTTTTCAAATTTTCTTGCATCTACAAAGTACAATCAATCCACTCAAAGTTAATGACTATATTATGTTGGTGTTGGCGTGAACGGAAGGTAAAGATAACCAACTGACGATTCCATAAAATATCACTAGAGGAAATCTGGTTTTGTCATAGAATAGATATATATTTTTTTCTTTCTTATTTTATTTTAAAATAAGCTATTCTTATAATCAATCTGTAATTAGCTTAGGATTAAATAAATTAGATCTTTATACAAACGCACCTTTCGTTGTTTAGCGGCGGTCATTGAATATGCTTTTTCCGTCTTTAACCAACTTCTCTGTTTTCCGCGGGATAAAGTGATCGGGATAAGCGTGGAGGAAGTTTCAGGTTTTACATACGACTTGACGTTATCGTCTGGAGCTGAGCTGTCAAAGAACTGAACATCACAGGCCAGGTACCTTATTCAAAAATTAGCTGAGTGACAAATTGACAGTATGCAATCACTGGAGAGGATCATTTTTATGAAGATTTCTGCAAGCTTATTTATGTGAACGGTTTGAGAAATAATCCTATTTAAATTCTGTTTTTGCATTCTATTTTCTGTGGCATTCTACACTCATTGCTAATTTTCACTATATATCTATTACAACTTTCATTATTTTTAAACTTCACAAAACTTTTATATTTAATGTCATCATTGTGAAATTTTCAGAATATATGCAGAATTCACTCAAGATCCATGACAATTGTTACTTTAAAATTATGGTATTTTTACTGCGAATTACAAAAGACCGGTAGAGTTTCAATTGCCTGGCTAGATTGATCAATAGACTAAATTACAATTTGGTCAGCAAAGATTCACATTTGGTCTGAATTTTAGGTCACAGAGTTACTCAGGTATGACAATGAAATGAATACCTTTTCCCAGTGTGGGTGTGTTCATTTTGTTTCAATGTTCGTGTTTACATATTTCTATGATTCAAATTAGTCAATAATCAGGGCATTAATTAATTAAAAAGAATTAAGGTTGCTCCATCCTTGATGCTTTTATGGTTAAATCCATGTGGTTTTTGTTTAATCCATGATAAATGTTTTGAGAATCAAAATAAGTAAAATATCAATATGTTGCAAGCATTTTATTAATTCTGTGGCAGGTAACCATGTACACACTACCAAACTACTCTACCATGGATTGCGCCAACAATTACCATACAATACATTTAAT